>JAKMWU010000250.1:0-78937 GCA_025327145.1 Colletotrichum sp. SAR 10_76 | reverse complement strand
TAACCCTAACCCTAACCCTAACCCTAACCCTAACCCTAAGTAACCCTAAACCCTATATTTTAGTTTTTATTATAGTTTTCACTATATATTTTAATTTTATATATACTTCTCTATCTTTCTTTTTATACTGTTACCTAATTCTACTTTATATCCTCTATAATTATTTACTTTATAGTTTCTATCTTACTTTATATTTACTTCTTACTCTGTTTTCTATTTGTTTTTTTTATTTACCTTAATATTAATCTTTTTCTCTCTGTTTAAAACAACCTTAACTCTTCTATTTTTTTTACCTTAACTCTTTTAACTTTATTCTAAATAACCTTAACCTTTCTTTCTCCTTACTCTAACTTTTTAACCCTATTCTATATAACCCTAATATTTCTTTTTTTTTCCACTATCTCTTTTTTCTTTTATGAAAAATAATTATAACTTTTTCTTTTTTCTATAACTTAGTTTTAACTCTAACTATAAGTTTACTATAGTATTCTATTATAATATAGATCTTACTTTACTATAGCATTATATCTCTAACCTCTTTCTATAATATATAGCTAACTTATATATTTATACTTAATACTTCTTACTATCTATATATTATAGTTTTTATCTATTATCTTTTTATTAAACCTTACTACTACATTAGTTTTATTTAGTTTATTTATATAAATTTATTATATATATTATAGTATTATATTCTCAGTTATAACTTTTTTATTTTAGTTTACTTAACTCTTATATATTTAACCTCTATTAAGCCTTATATAACCTTAACGTCTAATATATATAATATAAGTTTATTATTATTTTATAATTCTTCTCTATATTTAATTTCCTTTTTATAACTCTACTTACTTTCTTTATTATTTAAACCTTTATATTTATTTCTAAACCTTAACTTATATCTATTTAGTTTAAATTCTACTTTATTTATATATTAGACCTCAATATTAAAATATAGTTAATATATCTCTATCCTCTATATATAATCTCCTTATTTAGTTTAACTAACTTAAAGTTGCTATCTTCTTTTATACTTAATACTTACTTTTCTCTTTTTAAGATCTATATTAATAATTTAAAACTCTTAACTTATTTTATATTTTATAATCTATCTACCTTAAAACTTTCTTTCTAACTTTAAACTCTACTATAAACTCTTAAAGTAACTCTATAATATAAAAACTCCTTTATTACCTAAAATAGCTACTTTTTATCCTCTTTTTTAACTTACTATATTAAAAGCTAAGTTACTTTATATAAATAGCTACTCTTAACTCCTCCCTATAAAATTCACCCTCTTAGCTATATATAAAAAATATCCTAACTATTTCTTCCCTCTTCTATAACTTATACTCTTTTAGCAGCTATTTACTTTTTAAATATACTGCTTTATACTACTTTAGGAAGCTTTACTATACTAGCTATAAACACCTTAATTAGTATACTTCCTAGTTAGTATACTTATCTCTCTATTTAGTAAAACTACTTACTATCTTCTACTTTACCTTCTTACTGCTTATAAAACTCTTATAAAAACTTATAGTTAAAGCAGCTAGAGAACTACTTAAGATATCTCTTGCTGAAGATCTTCTGCTCTATAGTCTTTATACCTTACTACGCTTATATCTACTCTATCTCTTTCTTCCTTAAGCACTTAGGAAACTTATACCTATTATTATCCCTTACCTTAAAACATAATATATACCTCCTATATTACTAGTAAAGCTGTATAAGAAATGCTTCTATTTCGCTAGCTTCACCTATCTTCTCTATTTTAACTCTCTATTAATTTAGCTTTATATACCTATCTAGCCTTAAAAACTCTATTTAGTCTATTTTACTATCCTCACTAATATAGTTAAGAATAAACCTTAGCTTTAGCCTTTTTCTATATCTATAGTAGATATTATAAACTTCTTTATTATCCTTATAACTAGAGTAATTACTTCTCTTATCTATCACTTAGTTAAGAATAATCTATTTATATTTATTACTAGTAAGATACTCTTCTATTACTACCTCTTATTATAAACTGCTATTATTACTACTACTATAGTATATAATAACTAATACGCTTAGCTGCTTATTATAACTTACCTACCTACTCTCTTATATAAATCGCTAAAGTCTTATTAGTATATCAGTATAAATTATAAGCTATATATCTAAGATATTAATACTTAGTCTTAATATATTTATTATAACTATAACGCCCTCAGCCTTATTACTTTAATACTATACCTTAAGCTAAGCTACTTTACCTTTAGTTAAGTTAATATTACTAAAAAATATAGCATACTTTAGCGCTAACCTTAAACGCTCTACCTACTTAATTAATATAGCGTATATAATAGCTTTACTTTACTTACTGCTAACTAGAAGCTTATTTACTTACTAAACTGCTACTTAGCATACTTTAGCCTTAACTATATTAAGTTTCACTAGCTTTATATTATCTTTATCTTATTCTACACTATTAACGCTATTAACACTCTCTATATTAGCCCTCTTACTCACTATAATAATAAAGTATTAGATATTCTTATATATTATTACTATTTAGAACATCTTCACTTAGCTAGCCTTTAGTTATATAATATAAAAGAAAGCTGCTTTATCTATTAGCATAAATATTACTATTAAGCATATTATTTATACGCTAAACTTATAAATTACCTCTCTAAGCTTTCTAAGCTATAGCTAAAAGCTCTATAATCTTTTAAGTATAATATAGCACTTATCTATAACGATGTAATTTAGCACCTACCTCCCTTCTAGCTGTATAATAAAGTCTCTAAATCCTTTTATAACAGCTAACTTAAGTATAATAAAGATAATAGATGCTGCCTAGTTATTCTTATAGCTTTACTATATATGTAAAGTGATCTCTACCTTAATATATTACCTATATAGATCTATCTATAGCACTACTAGTAGTATTATAACTACTATTACTCTATTTAGTAAGTAGAATACTAATAGTATAAATAAAACGCTCTTACTACTACTTATCTCTATTACCTATATAATTAGTATATACCTACTAATAATAGTAAATACTACTTCTCTCTAGTTTCTATAGAATATCACTAAGTTATCTGCTATTATTTATTATAGCTAGCCCTCTAAGTTAATTCTCCTCAGCTTCTTAAATTATTAGAGCTTAACTATAAGCTGTAGCCTTTTATATACCTCTATCTTTTTCCTCTTATAGCTTATAGAACCCTATTTTAACTCTAAATCCTTAGCATTAAAGCTTAGAAACTTATACTACTAATAGCTAACTTAGTAGAACTATTACTACCTTACTGTAAGACTGCTACTAAACTATATAAGCTCTTACGTATAGATTATACCTACTATCTATATATTATACCTTACCTATAAGTCCTATAAGCTATCCTTAACCTTATCTATCTCCTCTTCTAATCTTATGCTAGTATTATCTCTACTTAGCTATCTAAATAACTCATTTAAGTAGCAGTTAGTAATACTAATAGTAATATATTGCTATATACTTATATTAACTTAGCATCTTAGCAGTCTTATACTAATCTACTGCATAATCTGCTGCGCTCTATCTGTTATCTATATTTACTCCTCTTTTTATATCTAATTACTTATACTTATACTCTTATCACTAGCCTTATCTTTATTTATACTATAATTATTACTATCCTTAATATCTATATTATTACTACTTTACTCTTCTAATCTTACTGCTATACTATTAGCTTCTAAATCCCTCTATTAGATAATTTTATTTACTTATATAAACACGCTATACCTACTAGCCTTATATATAATACTTTACACCTCTTACTAGAACAGCAAAATAAGCTAAAGATATTATATAATAAGCTTACTAACCTCTCTTAAGAGATATTAGTAGATCACTTTTACTTACTTAGTTATATAGTAACCTTTATAGTATGCTATAATAAAGCATAATATTTTGTTATATATTATAATATTATAGATACCTCTATTAACTATATTAACTATTTATAAACCTATAAGCTTACTTACTTATGCTAGCTATCTGCTAAGTATATATAGAAGTATCTACAGTTGCTTATAGAGTTATTTAAATATCTTACTAAACTCCTATATAGCTAATAGCTAGAATAGCTAGTCTATTGCCCTATAACTATTACTTATACTACTGCTTAATCCCTAGTATTTTATAGCAGTAGGTAACCACACTAGCTGTATAAACAGCTATCTATCCCTAGTAGAAACCTAGCTATTATAGTTATCAGTAAGAAATAAGTACTTAAGCTTTATCTCACTATAGTTATCTTTAATTAATAACTATAGGATAGCTAGTAGTTATAACTAGACGTTAGTTTTAGAACTATCTAATAAAGCTAAATCCTCTATTACTATTAGCTCTATAAGCAGCTCCTATATCTCTCAGACTAGCTTATATAGTGCGTCTAACAGCTGCCTTATTATAAATTATACCTATCTATATAACATGTAATCACTAACTTAGTTAATAACACTAGCTGCTGCTATATTATATTAGATATATATCCTATATATCTATATCTTAAGAATCTAATCTATTAATATTAGCTTTATATCCTTATTACCTATTATCTATATTATAAACTGCTATACTTTTGCTTATATATGCTAGAATAAACTCTATGCTGTATCCTCTACTTTATTATTACTTAGAGACTTTCCTAACTTAGCAACTTTATTATAACACTTAATATAAGCCTAATAGATCACTAATATGTACGCTATCTTAATAACAGCTAAGTACTTTATTATATAGTTTATAATCTAAACCTAGCTGCTATTTTTAGTAATACTTATCACTATAAGAGCGCTAAGAAGAGTACTACTATAGTCTCTACTTTTTAGCTAGTAGTTTAGTATATTAATAAGCATATTAAGTGCTATATATTTTAGCTTCTCTTATATTTAATACCTTATCCTTATACTAGCTGCTTCTGCTATCTACTTAAATAAATCTTATACCTCTCCTTATAATAATATCAGTTTATATAGTAGCTGCTTATTATTATCTATTTCTTATATATAGAACTAAATGCATAACAGACTTAGCTATACACCCTTATATCTTACCTATATATTATCCTCTATATAGTTATTAAATAGCCTCTTTAGTTTAATATATGCTTCTATACGCTACACCTTAAATAGTATAGCTAGCCTAACAGTATTAAGAGTAGATATTACCTAAGCTTAGTCTAATATATAGTTAACTGTCGCCTATATTACCTAAAGTATAACCTTATCTTTATTAATAGGAGCTGTTATATTAAAGAGTACGCTAGCATTAAGCCTTTTTAAGTGTACTACCTATCCTATATAAGCTAGCTATAAGCTAAACTTTAGTCTTTTGTTAGTAATATAGATCAGCTTATTATAGCTTATCTTTATATATTCTACTTAGACTTTCTAGAGATCTCAAACGTAAGTAACTACCTATTAAGCTAAGCTTCTACTTAGAGTGCTTTATAAAAAGTTATTAGCTGTTTATCCTCAAGCTACTTCAAACTATTACTTACTACACTAAGATACATAGAATCTCTGATATTATATACTAACTATTTATAGCACACTCCTAACCTTACTTACCTAGCCTCTCATATCGCTACCTCTCTTTTAAGCATTAACCTATCTATATTCCTTATAGTAATAAGCTTAAATTATTTAAATCTATTAGTATATAAAACTATATATATTATAATAGATTCTATTTATAACTAGTAGCGTAATATAAGGAATTAGCTCTATTATAGAGGCTAAATATTAGATATTACTAAGTTAGTCTTAAGTTTAAATAATTCTATAGATTCCTATTATATAGGCGTATATACTATTCCTCTCTATTAGTTTTAAGAGCAGATATTATATTCTCAGATGTAAAGCAACTTCATCTATAATAACTATATATTAATATTCTTTATATACTGCAAGCAAAAAGTTAATAAGAATCATAAATAGATCTATAGCTTAACCCTAACTTAAAGTGTAATTATAAGTAAAATTAAAAGTTATTTATATTTTCTAGCAGAAGAACGTTAAAAATATCTTATTTAACTCTTTTAATAAAGTATACTAACTATTAGGTTACTATAGGTTACTATTAGAACAAAATTTATAAATTTAATAATTTAATTAGGTTAAAATAAGCTAGCGCTAGTGTTATCTAGATTATAATATCTCCCTAGAATGCTTATATAAGTTAGTAGTCAACAATACTATCGTTAATTAGTCTAGACTAAGTAGGTCACTATCAGCAGTTCAAAATCATTCAAACCTAGATTAAATATTTATCAATTCAACTAAGTGTTCTATAAGCTAAAAACTTAACTAAAAAGAATACCTTACTGTTATCTTTAAGTGTATCTATTATATAGATATTTTAGGCGCAGAAAGTTTAATAAATAATACTTAGTAAGATTTTAATAAATCTTACCCCTAGTCTTCGCAGACCTACTCTTTTTTAGGTAGTAGTTTTAATAAATAATATAATCATTCATTATTACTAGTATATTAAGTATTTATTAGAGGTTATAATCTATTTATAAAGTTCTTAGTATTATAGTTTTCTTAAGGTATACTAATAGGAATAATATAATAATAAGGATAATAAATAATATATACTACTTATATTATAAGCTCTCTATAAGCTATAAGAGTTATTATAGCCTTAACGCTCTCTAAGTAGTATTTAGATATTAAATTAAAAAAAGTAATAAGGATTTTTAGATTTTTACTTCTAAATATACTTAGTAGATTTATATATCTTCTTATATATACTATATAAGTTAGAATATCTATTTAAGGAGTTAAGACTAATAATTAGTAGTAGAGAGGTATAAATAAATACTAAGTGAGTTTAGATAAAAATAGAGTTTAGAAGTAAAGGATTTATCCTTAGGAATAGGAAGTTAGGATTTTAGTAAAGAGGAGATTAAAAAGTATTTATTATATAAAAACTACTTTTTAGAATAAATTCTACTTTCTTTAAGCTAATTATTACTTCTTAAGTAAAACTTAATAATCTTTTATAAGTTATATTTTAGTATATATTAAGCTCCTATATATTATAAGAGGATTAAGTACTTACTTTAGATTTAGATTTATAAAAAGATATTATAATAATAGGGGAAATAGTTTATAGATAATAATAGTAATAAATAAAGCTAGATAATATAATATTAATATAAGCTCTTTAGGCTATTATATTATCCCTATTAACGCTTAGTATTAAAATAAGTATTAGGTAATACTAAATAATAGAGATAGTATATACCTTTATAAGAGAATAAAGTGCTAAAGCTATTAATTTAAAATAGTAGAAGTAGTAAAGATAAAATAAATATAGTATATATAATTTAGATAATAATTAAGCTTATTTAGAAACTATAAGAATATAGATATTATTATAATATAGTTATAGTTTTTAGAGCTTTATAGTAACTATAATAGGTTCTTAAACTATAGTTTAAAATATAATATAATAGAGGGTTTATATTTTAAGATAATATAGCTTAAATAAATACTAGAGGATAATAGATAATAATATAGTATATATTAAGAATGTTTTTAGGATTTAAAAAAGTCTTTCTTAGTAAAGATATCTAAATAAACGCTAAATAGTATTAAGTAATAGATAAGGTTTAGGATTTTAGTAATTATTAGCTATTAATATTAATTTTTAAACTTAGGTTTAGGATTCTTATAGCTACTTAATTTATAAACCTAAGTTTATAACTTTAGCTACTCTTTTTTACTAAGTAGTATTTCTAAACCTAGGTTTAAGATTCTAATAGCTACTAAATTTTTAAACTTAGGTTTAAGATCTTAATAGCTCCTTTTTGCTAAATAAGGTTTCTAAACTTAGGTTTAAGATATATAAATTATTATAAAAAGTAGGTATTACTAGCTATATACTTATTAGCTTCTTAAGTTTTAAGTTATTTCTAAATAGTAGGAATATCTAAATATCTACTAAATAAAGCTAGATAATAGGGATACTAAATAGAGATTAAGCCTAAAGGTTAAAAATCTTAGTAATTAGTACTTATTAATTTAGTTTTTTAAGCTTAAGTTTAAGATCCTTTTAGCTTATAGCTATAGAGGTAAGTTTTAAACCTAAGTTTAAGATCTAAGAGGGTATAAGCTATTAGAGTAGGTTTCTAAACTTAGGTTTAAAATATAAAATAGCTGCTTTTTTAGTAATCTAAATTTCTAAACCTAGGTTTAAAATAAAGAGTAGCTATTTTTTAGTAATATAAATTTCTAAACTTAAGTTTAGGATTAAAATAAGCTGTTTTTTAAAGTTATAAATTTCTAAACTTAGGTTTAAGATTAAGTTTAAGCTAAAAATTATTAGTTTTTTAGTAATATAAACTTCTAAACCTAAATTAAGGATAAAAAGTAACTATTTTTTAATAATATAAATTTCTAAACCTAAATTAAGGACTTTAGTAGCTACTATTAATAAATTAGCTTTCTAAACTTAGGTTTTATATCTCTATAGTATACTAATAGGAATACTATAATAATAGAGATAGCAGATAACGCTAAGCTCTTAGAGTATATATAGTATTATTAATCTATAATATAAAAAGGTTTAAACTAGCTTAATTAAACTAACCTATTTAAATTAGCTTATATACTAGTAGAATAATACTTAGATTACCTATATTAACTTTCTATAAGGAAATTATAAGCTTTTATATACTTTATAAGGGAAGGTTTCTTATTTAAAATAAGGTTAGAACTATTTTAAGAGCGTTCCTATTCTTTGCTTTAATCCTTATAGTATAGCTAAAACTATAACGCTCTAATAATAATAACTTAATATTTACTAACCCTACTATATATTATATATAATTAGGTTAATATATATTAGATAATACTAAATAATAGAACTATTAGATAGTAATAAGCTCCTAAGAGTTATAATAAATTATTAAGTTCTAATAGGAGGGTATAAATAAATAGTAGAAGAGGTTAAGTAATAGAATTAATAAGTAGAAATAGGTTCTTAATTTAGAGGATATACTTTTAATATATAATAAGAGGGTTTAAATTAATATAGGACCTCTTTAAGTAGTAAGCTTACTAGAAAGGAATTAGCTCTTAAGGCTTAGATTAAATATCTAGAACCTTATAGGAAGGTTTAAATTAACCTTAAGCTTTACTAAGTAATAGGACTAAGAGATAGAAATAGACTCTTAAGTCTTAGAATTAATCTAAAGTAGTAGAAAGATCTAAATAAATAGAGGATAATAGTAGATAATTAAGATAGAGAATAAACTTAAGATAACTTCAGATAATATAGATAATATAGCTATTCTCTCTTATAATAAAATATAATATATAGTTACTATATATTCTATAGTATATTTATTAAAGGCTATATAGAATACTAAAGCGTTCTAAGACTTATATTAAATTTATATAGAGATTTAAGAAGGTATATAGTATTATATATTTATACTCCTTTATAGTTTTAATATAGGTAAGTAGAATCTAAAAGCTTAGTCTAGTGTGTAGATATATATACCTAATAAATAAGCTTACTTATTTAAGTATATATTATAGCATATACTATAGGGAGAGGACTATCTATAGATTTATACTACTAATATCTATTTTATAGTATACTATTAGGAATACTATAATAATAGAGATAGTAGATAATATTAGGAAATAAAACTACTAAATAGAAACTAAATCTTAAAGCTTAAGGTTAATCCTTAGTACTTAGTAGGATAGTCTAAATTATCTTTAGGCTTCACTAAGTAATAGACCTAATAGATAGAAATTAAATCTTAAAGCTTAAGATTAATCTTTAGCACTTAGTAAGATAGTCTAAATTATCTTTAAACTTCATTAGGTAATAAGCTTAGTAGATAGAAATTAGATCTTAAGGCTTAAGATTAATCTTTAGTATATAATAGAAAGGTTTAAATTATCTTTAGACTTTACTAAGTAATAGGCTTAGTAGATAGAAACTAGATCTTAAGGCTTAGGATTAATCTTTAGTAGTTATAAAGGTTAAATAAATACTAAGTAATATTAGATAATAGAGATAGGGGAGAAATAGAAGAAGACTTCTAATAATATAAATAATAGTAGTATTCTGCTACACTATAAACTATAACTCCTTAATAGCACTTTAGAAGTATAGTTATTTATATTTAATATCTATATAATAAAAGAAGAAATTTAGCTAAAAAGAATTTAGAATATAGATAAAAAGGTTTAAATAGATCTTAGGCTTTATTAGATCTTAAAGCTTAGGATTAATCCTTAGTATATAGTAGGAAGGTCTAAATTATCTTTAGACTTTACTAAATAATAGGCTTAGTAAATAGAAACTTAATCTTAAGGCTTAAGATTAATCCTTAGTAATTAATAGGAAGGTTTAAATTATCTTTAGACTTTACTAAGTAATAAGCCTATTAAATAGAAACTAGATCTTAAGGCTTAAGATTAATCTTTAGTACTTAGTAGGAAGGTTTAAATTATCCTTAGACTTTACTAAGTAATAAGCTTAGTAGATAGAAACTAGATCTTAAAGCTTAAGATTAATCTTTAGTAATTAGTAGGAAGGTTTAAATTATCCTTAAGCTTTACTAGGTAATAAGCTTAATAGATAGAAACTTAATCTTAAGGCTTAGGATTAATCTTTAGTAACTAGTAGGAAGGTCTAAATTATCCTTAGACTTCACTAGGTAATAAGCCTATTAGATAGAAATTAGATCTTAAAGCTTAAGATTAATCTTTAGCACTTAGTAAGAAGGTCTAAATTATCCTTAAGCTTCACTAAGTAATAAGCTTAATAGATAGAAACTTAATCTTAAAGCTTAGGATTAATCCTTAGTATTTAGTAGGAAGGTCTAAATTATCTTTAGACTTCACTAAGTAATAAGCTTAGTAGATAGAAACTAAAACTTAAGGCTTAGGATTAATCCTTTTAAATAGGTATATAAGGGTTAATTTATATAAACCTTTCCTATTAATTATATAGTATAGTCTAAGAATTTTATTTATAGCTTTAATAAACTTAAAAGGAGTAGGTATTATTAGCTTTAAATTAGCTAGCTTTTAAAGTTTAGGTAGAGACCTTAATAGCTTAAAGGGTTAAATAAATATTAAGTAATACTAGATAATAGAGATAGGAGATAAATAGAGGAAGACTTCTAATAATATAGATAATAGTAGTATTCTTCTATATTATGAAATATAATATATAGTTACGATATATTCTTTACTTAGGTATATTTCTTAAGAGCCTTATAGATTTATATATCTATACTACTTTATAGTTTTAAGTAAGTTTTATATCTACACTCTTTTATAGTTTTAAAGTAAGTAAGGAGAATCTAAAAGCTTAGTCTAATATATATATACGCTTAATAAATATACTTACTTATTTAATTATCTACTATAGTATATACTATAAAGAGCAGCTTATATATAGATTTATACTACTAGTAGCTATTTTATAGTATATTAATAGGAATACTTAGATAATAGAGGTAGCAGATAATATTAGACTGATATACTTAGGTTAACTATAGATATCACTAAGTAATAAGATTAGTAAATAGAAATTAGCTCTTAATACTTAGCTTAAAAACCTCTTAATAGCACCTTAGAAGTATAGTTATTTATATCTAATATAGCTAAGATAAATATAGATAGGAAGGTTTAAATAGACTTTAAGCTGCACTAAGTAATAGTCTTAGTAGATAGAATCTAAATCTTAAAGCTTAGGATTAATCCTTAATACTTAATAGGAAGGTTTAAATTATCCTTAAGCTTTACTAAGTAATAGTTTTAGTAAATAGAAACTAAATCCTAAAGCTTAAGATTAATCCTTAATACCTAATAGGAAGGTCTAAATTATCCTTAGGCTTTACTAAGTAATAGTCCTAATAGATAGAAACTAGATCTAAAGCTTAGGATTAATCCTTAATACCTAATAAGAAGGTTTAAATTATCTTTAGGCTTTACTAAGTAATAAGCTTAATAGATAGAAACTTAATCCTAAAGCTTAAGATTAATCTCTAATATATAGTAAGATAATCTAAATTATCTTTAGACTTTACTAAGTAATAATCCTAATAGATAGAAACTAGAACTTAAGGCTTAAGTTTAATCCTTAATAGTTATATAAGTTAAATAAATACTAAGTAATATTAGATAATAAAGATAAGGGAGAAATAGAGGAAAACTTCTAATAATATAAATAATAATAATATTCTATTATATTATAAAATATAACCTCTTAATAACACCTTAGAAGTATAATTATTTATATCTAATATCTATATAATAAAAAAAGAAATTTAGCTAAGAAGAATTTAGAATATAAATAGGAAGGTTTAAATAGATCTTAAGCTATACTAAGTAATAAAACTATAGGTTAAAAATAAGCTCTTAAGGCTTTAGAAATTAGCTTTAGTAGTTAGAAGGGGTAAATAAACGCTAAATAATACTAAATAATAGTATTACTATTAAGGAATAAGCTCTTAAGGTAATAAAGTTATATTAAGTAGAAAATTATATAAAAAAATATCTTAGCTATAACAAAGCTAAAGATTAGTAAAGTAGACTTAATTAAAGAGAAGAATAATATTAAATATTATAGTATCTTTTTATAGCTAAAATATAAGGATACTATATTATAAAAAATAAAATAGTAAATAAACTATAGATACTACTAAATAATATTAGATAAAGAAAGAAATAAGTAAAAATAAGCCTTTATAGCTTATAAATAATTATTAATATATTAAGTTTAAAATAAAAACTAACTTCTTTTCTTAATAATTTAAACTTTTAAACTTAGGTTTAAGATTAAAAGTTACTATATTTTAAAGATCTAAATTTCTAAACTTAAGTTTAAAATAAAAACTAACTTCTTTTTTTAGTAATTTAGATTTCTAAACCTAAGTTTAAAATTAAAAGTTACTATATTTTAAGAATTTAGATTTCTAAACTTAAGTTTAAGATTAAAAGTTACTATATTTTGAGGATTTAGATTTTTAAACTTAAGTTTAAAATAAAAAGCTACTATATTTTAGTAATTTAGATTTTTAAACTTAAGTTTAAGATTAAAAGTTACTATATTTTAAAGATCTAAATTTCTAAACTTAGGTTTAAAATTAAAAGTTATTATATTTTAAGAATTTAGATTTTTAAACCTAAGTTTAAGATTAAAAGTTACTATATTTTGAGGATATAAATTTCTAAACCTAAGTTTAGGATTAAATATTACTATAATTTAGAGATATAAATTTCTAAACTTAGGTTTAAAATTAAAAGTTATTATATTTTAAAGATCTAAATTTTTAAACTTAAGTTTAAAATTAAAAGTTATTATATTTTAAGGATCTAAATTTCTAAACCTAAGTTTAAGATTAAATATTACTATAATTTAGAGATATAAATTTCTAAATTTAGGTTTAAGATTAAAAGTTATTATATTTTAAGGATCTAAATTTTTAAACTTAGGTTTAAGATTAATTTTAAGCTAAAAATTATAAGCTTTTTACTAATATAAATTTCTTAACTTATATTTAGGATTAAAAATTACTATTTTTTAGTAATATAAAATTTTAAACCTTAGTTATTATATACTTAAGCTTATAATAAATAATACTTTATAGCTAAAAAGTAACTTTTCTATTACTTAAAGTATATAAAATACTATATTACTTTTAAAGTTAACTTTATAGTATTCTTCTATTTTTAGCTTTATATATATAGTATAGTTCTATAATAAGGTTATCTAATTATATATTATATAAGGACCTATATAGTATTATATAAGCCTAACTTACTACTATATATAATATTATATTATATACTTATAATATATTAAACTATCCCTTTTATATCCTAAAATAACTTCTTTCCTTCCTCTTATTACTACTTTTAGATTTCCTCTATCTTTTTATTCTATATATATATAAATTCTAATATATTATTATTAGTTCTTTATAAATAATACTTAAAATTAGCACTTATTTTATTATATATTATCTATAGTTTCTATTTAGCTAGCTATTTTAAAAGCTTTTAGAACTATAAGTAGCTACTAAGCTAGTTTTCTAGATATTAGTTTAATATCCTAAAGCTTACTAACTACTATATACTTTTCTATATATAGGCTTAATATTTTAATTACTAACTTTTACTAAGTAGGATTTCTAAACTTAAGTTTAAGATTTTAATAGCTAACTTTTATTATATAAGATTTCTAAACTTAGGTTTAAGATTTTAGTAGCTTATTTTTACTAAGTAGGATTTCTAAACCTAAGTTTAAGATTTTAATAGCTAGTTTTTACTAAATAGGATTTCTAAACTTAAGTTTAAGATTCTAATAATTAGTTTTTACTATATAAGATTTCTAAACTTAAGTTTAAAATTCTAATAATTAGTTTTTACTAAATAAGATTTCTAAATTTAAGTTTAAGATTCTAATAGTTAGCTTTTATTATATAGGATTTTTAAACTTAAGTTTAGGATTTTAGTAGCTTATTTTTATTAAGTAGGATTTTTAAACTTAAGTTTAAAATTCTAATAGTTAGTTTTTATTATATAAGATTTCTAAACTTAAATTTAAGATTCTAATAGCTAGTTTTTATTAAGTAGGATTTCTAAACCTAAGTTTAGGATTTTAATAGCTTATTTTTACTAAGTAGGATTTCTAAACTTAAGTTTAAGATTTTAATAGCTAGCTTTTACTATATAGGATTTCTAAACCTAGGTTTAGGATTTTAGTAGCTAATTTTTACTAAGTAGGTTTTTTAAACCTAAGTTTAGAATTTTATAATTATTATTATTTCTACCTCCTCTAATATAAATTAATTTTTTTTCTATATAGCTAGCCTTAACTTTATACCTTTAGTAGCTATTTCCTTATATTATTAAAAATATTAAAAAAGAATAAAATTAATAAGTTAAAATAGAGAATTTTTAAAAAAAGATATATTAAGTAAAAGTTAAGAAATAAGAGTTAAAACTTAACTTACTTAAGAATACTACTAAATTAAGTAATTATACTTTAAATAACTTCTTTTTAGTATAAAATAACTTAATTAAAGATATTACTTAGAAAATAAAACTTTAAGATTTTTATTTATTTCTAACTATATTAAAAAGATTTTTATTACTTAATATATAATATATTAAAAAGCTATAAAAAGAAAATAAAGATATTATTTATATAGAGTAAGAGATAGCTAAAAACTTAGTTTAAAATAAAACTAATAACTTAAAAGCTTTAAGAACTAAATATAACTTTATATATATAAAGTAAAGCTAATTAAGTTTTTTTTTCTATAAATAAATAAAAAATTTAAAAAATATATAAAAAGAAGTAGAAAACTTAGAATTTTTAGTAATTTTAATTAAAAAATAAAAGGCTAAATAAGTATTTTTATAAACGTTAAATATTATTATAAGAGGAAAAAGCTTATATAAATAGATAGAAACTTAGTTAGCTTATAATAAAAAAGACTAAATAAATAAATAAGAAATATATTTATTTTTATATTTTTTCTATTTTTCTTAATAACTTTAGTAATTATTCCTCTAGAAGAGCTTTTAAGACTTTTTAGCTTAACTTATAAAAAAAATTTATTAATTCTTACTTTTTAAAACTTAAATAAAAATAAATATTTTTAGACTTTTTTAACTTTAGTTAGCTTTATTTTTATCCTCTTTTTTAACTTTTATTATACTTTTTTAATTATTTAAGGTAAAAATAGAGTAAAATATTATAAAGATAATACTACTAAACTTCTTCTTAATAGCCTATTTTCTCTTATAATATTATATAACTTAAGGTATAAACAAAGTAGAAAATATAGATAAAATATAAGTTAGTTAGGCTTATATTTATATATTTACTTTTATATCTCTTATAGTTAACTAGAAAATTAATATATAAATGTTTAGGTATTTTTAAGGGGTTTTCGCTTAGAGTAGAGTGTCTAGCATAATTAATAAGTTTTCTCCCTTGCCCTATTATAATAAGTACTTAGTAGTTCTAACTAATTACTTAGTAATCTATACTACTTACTTAGTTTTATCTTATTATTATATAACTTATAATATAGTTCTTCTAGTTCTAAGTAAGTCCCTATTATTCTTATAATCTTATAGTATAAATATCTTATTATAGCTACTTAACGCTTAAAGTAGGTTATTTAGCTATTATCCTTATTTATAGGTTGTAATACTAGAGATGCGTAGTGTAGGTTGAATTAATCTGTTGCCTAATTATAATTTTAAGCTCTTACGTAAGACCTAGATATATGCTATTCCTTAGATGTATTAAATACTCTAGAGCTAATAGGGAACTCTTTAAGGAAGTTTTAACTAAGATTAGGTGGAGATGTTAGCCTTGAAGCCCTTAACTAATAGTCTAGCGTAATTAACACCTCAGCAGGCAGAGGATAGTGCTGAAGTCTGATTGACCTCACTAATAGCAGACTGGCAAATGTTGCTTGGATTGGTGAGGGAACCGGCGGCTGTGCACTATTATGGACTGGGACGAAAGCTCCCTCAGCTTAATGACAGCTCCTCACCTGCAGCCCTTCTCGCTTGGGTATCTGGAAGCAAGCTTAAGTGGGTTCAATCCACTGTGACCCTCCACATATTTCCCCGTTAGAGTCATATGGCAGTCAATAAGGTGCGCCTCCAGGCAGTAAACTGCGAAGGAAATGTTAGAAGGGAATAAGAATCCACCTGTGTAAATAATAAGGTACAAATCGAACTTCCACATTCGCAAGACGTGCTGGTCCCTTCCTTCGTCCGCACAACATCCGTCACGCGCGTATCCGTCAACATGGCTGAAGGTGAGCCGCAGGAACCAACCTACTCTAGGGACGAGTTCGTTTCTGAGCTGAAATCCTACTACGAGTTCCTGACCCATCTATACCTCCCCCCCGAGGTGGTCAGATACCCTCCCCCGGGCGGGTGGGAGCATATTACGCCCGACTTTGTCAATTCATTCTTCCTCGGCAAGAACGACACAGTAGCAGACCTGATGAGACACATCCCCTACGTCCGTCGAGACAAGGAGGACGATTGGGAGCCGTTCAACATCTACGAAAAGTCTTCCCAGGTCGACTTCGCCGGGGAGGTCGTCCTGAGCTTGCCCAACAAGTACGCTCACGAGGAACTTTTTGAGATACCGGAGGAAGCCTACCCGCACGAGCTTCCTTCTCACGTCTTCGTCTTCGCTATCGTTCCTGAAGGACGAGATGGCCACTTCATTCTCGTCGACACCGAACGCGGCACCATCGTCCTCATGGACCTCCAGACCGTCACGAAACCTACCCGACTATCAGATCCGGTGAGGCTTGATTCCTTAACCTGGTTGTTTGTCTGTTGAATATGTGGCTGATTCCTTCTCAACTAAGTTCGCGCCAGACGAAGAGGAGTGGCGCAGGTCCGCCACGTATACGTGCCAAGAGTTCTTCGTCATGGCTAAGGACAAGTTCAGGAGCTTCAGAATGGTGCGTCGATATTGATGTCTCTGCACGGACGCCACCGTTTGTTTCCGTCTTCCCTCACATACTAATTATGTTATCAATCGACGTAGACTGCCGTTGACCGTAAGCATGTCCATTTTACCTCCCCGGATAATCCACTGGCCCAGATATACCGGGAAGAAGGAGTGTTCACGGAGAGGTACAATAGGGAGAGATGCATGAGCAGGATCGAGGCGTATTTTGAATCATAGAATGGGGACTCAGAAAGAGAAAGTATAGATGGAATAAAGTCAGTGGTCCTCAATCAACCATTCCTATCAGCCTTTTGAGTACGTCGCAGTAATAGAAATCACAGCAACTATCTCATCACGAGTCTATCCATCTTGGTCACCTGTGAGCTCCTTTCTTGTATAGGAAAGGCAGCCACGTCAAGGTCAGCAACTATGGCATGCAATCACGCTTATGCATCGGAGTGAACCGCCATGAAGAACACGGACGACGCGGTTGCTTGTTGGTTCTTCATTTTTATTAGTTTCTGTTGTGTTTAACTCTTGCTGCTTCTGGACGAGATTATGACCAGACGTCCACGCTTTCGCATCTCCGATCTCCTGGCCAGCAAGATGATGCAGAGACCGGGACGGTGCATTTTGGCTTGTTCCTGCGTGACCATAGTCTGGCGTGTGCGGCAGCAGAGACGTCGCCATTTCAGATAGATATATTCAATAACAACAAGTCTTACTTGGTCCTTCACAGCATATCAGCCATTGCGCATGTTATTTGAAGTATTTGCAATACACTCTTCTATTATCAGTCGTCTTTGGTATGTTAGGGTGGGCTCTAGATTTCAAAGCGACGAAAATAGCGTCCACAAAACCATGATCCACCCATCGAGCGCGTTAGTGTTCCGTCATCGCCGTTGAAGGAAGAGCCACTTGATTGGCTGACACGGAATCGATGCCCAACTTTTGTTAGTGCACATTTTGAAATTCCGTTTCGGCTTGGTGGTCATGCAACCTGATTGGCCCAAACGGAATTTACTGTACCTATGAAGCACGTATTTCCGGAATTTCGACAGCCCATGCTTGAATGTGAAAGGACTTGCGGGTATCTATCCTGCCGAGGCAATTGAGCCATACATATATCAAACCTCGCTATCCTTCCAAAGGTACGTGTAAATCTAGTGACTGGATTCCTTATGATCCGAAAGTATAGAAATCGAAGCTAACATGGACGTCAACCAGCTGTTGCTAATTGCAAATTCGCACCCTTTTTCGTCGACTACAGTCTTTCTTGTTGTTCTCGTTGGTCTTTATACATTCTACTACCGTAACGTTCATCCTTTGGCAAGATTTCCAGGTCCGCCTCTCGCGTCACTTACCAACTTCTGGAGACTCCGGGAGCTATGGGGTCTGCATCTACCCGATGCTCTCGTCGAATTACACGAGAAGTACGGTGATGTTGTCCGGATTGGTCCCAACATGCTCTCTTTCAGACAGGGGACTGCTGTACCCAGGATCTACAAGGCCGGTCGAACCTTGGCCAAGACTGCTTTTTATGACGGCTTCACTTCTTTCAATCCCAATTTGTTCGGAACTCGAAATGAAGAGGTGAAGTCAGCAAAGTACCACAAGTATTGAAGGCTGTATACTCACTGTCCAAGGTTCACTCGATGCGGCGACGGCAGATGGCGCACTCATTCTCGTTGCAGTCGATCAAAGAAATGGAGCTGCACATTGACAGCCACATGCTTAAATTCCGCAAAAATCTCGACGAGTACTCCCGAACATACCAGATTTTCGATCTCAAAGAGTTGATAGCGTTCTTTGTTCTGGACGTCCTCGGAGATCTTGCCTTCCGCTATCAATTTGACTCGCAGATCGAAAAGAATACTTTGAAACTGCCTCCCATCAACGATCACATCTTTCTTGCTTGCTTGATGGGCATGATGCCCAACTTTATGCCATTCGTCAAAGCCGTCTCTCCCTGGATTCCGATTCCTTGGGTGCAACGACTTCTTGCGGCACGACAGAATCTTAAGAACCTCACCATCGAGTGTGTCAGGAGCCGCATGGCCGACCCTGGTGCTGCTCGAAAGGATCTTATCACCAGTCTGATCAATGCTCGGGACCCGGAGACAGGCTCTGAGCTGACGGAGCTAGACATACAAACAGAGGCATTCGCGTTTATGTAAGTCGTTGTACCTGTTCGGGTATCCTGTTCCCTTCCGGTCTGACTTCTCTTCAGTGTTGCTGGCTCTCATACAACGTCTGGAACTCTTACTCTTCTCTTTTCTCATATCCTTCAAAACCCGGTTGTTCATGCCAAAGTGGTTGAGGAGATCGATTCAGTTGTTGAAAACGTTGGGTCGGCAATCGTACCCATTAAAGACCTCGAGGCCAAACTTCCGTTCGTTATGGCATGTGTAGATGAAAACTTTCGTATGAACGCTGTTTTCACCATGCCACTGGAGCGTGAGGTGACTGCCAAGGAAGGCTTCGAGATTGAGGGCCACGTAATTCCCAAAGGCGTAGGTCTCGTCGTTCTCCTATTGCACATGTACTCACTTACAACGGATGAACAGACCGGTGTTTTCAGCCTAAACCACGTTGTTCATCATAACCCTGTTATCTGGGGCAAGGACCACGATGTTTTCAACCCTTCTAGATTTTGCGATCAAGAGGGTGAGAAGCTCCGGCGTTTCCTGAGCCCATTCAGTATGGGCCATCGTATGTGTATTGGACGCAATATGGCCATGACAAACATGCTCAAGCTCGTTGCGACAACGTTCAAATGTTATGACATTGAGATGGCAGGACCTGTGCAAGACATCTCTACCATTAGCGTTGGAATTTCAGAGAAAGAAGGTCCATTGTTGTGTCGTGTTCGTAGACGATAAGATAGGCGAATAGTGCAAATGGTCACGCAATACCACTTTTACCAACATCATTGTGCTAAATGACATTGGATATTGGTAAAGCAGAGTAGCATTATGTCCATAAGATCATGTGAGGCATGGATTTCAGACTACACAGAATTAACTTCTTGTATCGGTGTTCTTGTGATTTCAGCTATCTGTGTGTCATCGACATTCTCTGGACCATAGATAGATGGCTTTGAAACAGCTGGTTATTTAACTCCAAGAAGTAAGTTGTACAGGTGTCTCAAACCTTATTGCCATATTCTGATCTAGCGTGTCCCAGCTTAAAGCTCCTGTTAAGACCCTGCACTGCCTTACTGTGCTAGTTGACTGCATATTGTTCGAGGAAGCCAATCGCCTTCCTAAGAGACTCAACAGCAATCACCGCATCCCCAGCTGAAGTTTCGATGTTGACGTCACCCGCCCTTGCGTCGAAACCGTGCTGTGCGTCAGTTGGGAACTCTGTCAAAACGCCCACTCCAGATTCCTTGAGCTTGTCTGCGGCCGTTGTGCTACACTCAAGCGGCACAGCTGAGTCGTTCGCACCATGGAAGAGCATGACAGGCGGGAGGCCCCTCAAGTTACCAAAGTCAAGCGGGAATAGCTGCCGATGCTGTTCAGGTACTGCTGTAATTCCTTCGGCAGCAATTTGGCGAGCAAGACCAGGGAGCCCAGCCATGTAGTCGGGGAATATGGCGTCAATGTGCAGTGCGGATGCAAGAGCAAATTTGGGATCAGTAGCAGGGTCTCCAATCGGATAAGCTGAGACCGGCTTCCTGTCTTCGCCGGAAGTCTTTCTCATGGGCCATGCTTCCAAAATAGGCCCAGTCTCAATTAGTGGCCGATCAAAGATGTTCTTCCCAGCGGTCGTGTATCGAGTCCCAGATGGATCGAGCATCCCGTAAATCAGCAGCAGTGCATTAGGCTTCTTAATGGCTGAGACGGCTGTGCTGAGAGCCAAATACCCTCCCGCGCTTGACCCGGCGAGTGAGAGTGAGCCAACAGGGCGGCCCAAAATTTCCGGAAGTGACGACCAGGCCCATTTATAGGCGTCCGCAGCGTCTTGAACGGCATCGTGTGCGGTTGATTCGGGCATCAAGCGATAATCAGGAGTTACGAAGACCCATCCACGAGAGGCACATGCATGCACAAGCCAGTATGGCAAGAACGAATATCGATCCCCGACGATCTGGGAAACCTCTCATATTAGCTTCGAACGGCGTAGATCGAGCCACGCACTGAGAAAATTGACGTATGCAGATCGAACGACAGCAGTTACATACGAGGAAACCGCCGTGATAATGCAGCAGCACGACAGCGGGAGAGCCATCCGACGTCTCGGGGTACACGACGTCGGCGTTAATGGTTGTATCGTCCGAGATGACTTTGAAGGGCACTGTTCTCGACGTGTACCCCGCCAATCGCTTCAGCGGGAAAGAGGAGCTCATGTTGGCAATTGCAGTCGCAGAGGGACAATTCCCAAAGATGCAGGGCCCAAAGGTTGAATAAACAATAGCGAAGACACTGGCACGGATCGTGGTCACTTCAACTTCACTTCCGCAAATAGGTCAGCGGCGGGGTCGAGTGCACTGAGCTGTCCCTTTGATGTTTCGCTTAGCTATTACTAAGTAGTATGACTCCGACGAACGACCGGGGCCAATTTGACCCCGCTATTAGTTCCGGTCCGGAAGAGGCCGGAATTTGCTCAATCGCCAACCGGAAAGGTCCAATTGCTCGCTGCGCAATTTGCGGGTACGGGTGTAAGGTCGAAGAAATCATTAAGCTGGTCAAAAAACATGATGTCTCCCGTATCCCCGAACAGAAAGGCATCGGATGGACTTTCGACGCCCTCTCCTTGTTCACCCGCCCCGCCACTACTCGATGCCATGCCCGAAGAGGCAGATAGCTGTGCCCTAAGCTTCCGGAGGCCTTGAAGACGCTCCCATAGAGCCAGCAGCAGCGGCGATCTGTTGCTTAAGGTTCTGATCATTTCCAGCGCAATGTCAAACTCAACTGTGACCTCGTCACAGAACATAGAGCTAGCATTCACAACCACCAACAATAGGTTGCCAAAGGCAGTCAGCAAGAGGTGCTTATAGAAAAGTGGGTTACACTTAATGATAGTTATATTCTCATTAAGGCTCAAGAGCATCTGCAGTGAATCTCTAGCAACAGAGACAGCCTTATAAGCGTAACTCTAGTACTAAGCAATTCTCTTAGCTAATTAAAGCACTAGGCGGCAGACTAAGTTGTGAAGGTGACTCTTGCAGAGGAAAAGTATAGCCTGAACTTACTAAACTTCTTATCTTAGTTTGATGGTTTTAAGCTTTAGCTTATCATCTAAGAGTTAGTGCCACTTCTCTATCTAGTAATTAAAGTATTTAATTTCATTAATATTAAGTTCACCCTCTTTCTCAACTTAGTTATTTAAGGCGTACTATATCTTACCTACTAGTCTAGTCTAGTTAAGGAGCGCAGTTATCATAAGACCTTAACTATTCTATAAGGCTATCAGTAGGTTATAATAGCATACTAAATATAATATTAAAGCCTTAAGGTTAGCCTTACCTATTATAGTTAGCTATCTAACAGTAAGGTCTGCTAATAGAAGTTAGAGATTAACGTGTGGTAAATAGGTTTTAGATTATAGTTTTGAGTTGTAGGTTGTAGGCTATTATAGATTAATCTTTAGAGGCTAAAGTGATTAGTCTTAAACTTAATAAGTTATTTACAGTATAGGTAAGCTAAAAGTATCTTGAGGATAAATATAAAGTTAATTACTAAAAAGTTATAAAAGTCTAATTTTAAGCTAAGCTTAAGTTATACTATATATAAGTCTTAAATATTCCTTTTATCCTACTTATTAATTTCTATTTAGGTATTAATAAGCGTTTAGTAATTATAAGTAAGCGCTTAGTGATTATAAGTAAGCGTTTATTACTCTATATTACTTATTTAGTTTTATCTTATTATTATATAATTTATCTTATAGTTCTTCTATTTCTAAGTAAGTCTTTATTATTCTTATAATCCTATAGTATAAATACCTTACCTTAGCTGCTTAACGCTTAAGTAAGTTAGTTATTATTATCTATATATAATAAGTTATAATATTAAGTCCCCTCTCTAAAAGTCTTACTCTTAAGACCTAATATAAATAAGTTATTAGTCTTAAGTTAGAGAGCTATTAATTATACTTCCTAATTTATTTATAATATTAATATTATATTAGGTTATATTTCTAAAAATCCTACTATTTCTACTCTTTATTACTATTATTATTCTCTTAAGATTACTAAGAGTAGCTTTAAAGTTATACCTTATTATTATTATTATTCTAAAAGCTTATATTATAAAATATTACTAAGCTCTTTAGTATATAAGGAGTATATTACTATAAGTAGTATATATTAGTTATATAATACTTTAGATAATACTATCTATTAGTATTTATAGTTCTTATGTTTATTACTTCTTTCTTTACTAATTATTTATAATAAAACGCTTAATAGTTAAGTCTTATTATTTAGATAATAAAGAGGAGGAGATAGAGGAGTTATTTTATAAAAAAATAGAGGTGCTATAAAAGGTATAAGCTAAAATAAATAAAGCGTTAGCAAAATTAGATTATATTTATAAAGCTAAAAGGATAATATTTAAGAAGGGTTATAATAAGACTTTAGTAGTAGCTGAAGAGGATAAAGCCTTAGAGGTTTTTCCTATTAAGTTTTCTTTAGTCTTAGAAGTATAAGTAATTAGTACTTTTAAGGTTTTAAACTTTAATATAATCCTAAGTAATTAGAATCTTAATACTTTAAATTTCTTATTAGGGGAGTTTTAATTAGCTTCTAGCGTTCTTAGTTAAATAAATAGTTTTCCTTATTATAGTCTATTTACTTCTATTAGTAGTTAGATATATTTATAAAGGTGCTTAATCTATTAGTACCTTTATAGTATAGTTAGGATAAATATAACTAGCATAAGTATTATTTCTTATTCTTAATACTATTACTAGTATTATATAAATTTATTAGTTATATTTATAATATTCTTAGCTAGTTCTTATATATTATCTTTATATTTATACCCTTTCTATTTAATAAAGTACTAAATTCCTTATAGTTCTTATATATAATTAATAATTTATTTAACTTTATATTTTAGTTTATTATCTTTTATAATAATAAGGTTATTTATCTATAATCCTTAAAGTGCTAATTTAAGAAGTAAAGTATAAAAAATTAAATAATACTTTATTATATTAGATAGGTTAAGTTTAAAATTAACTAGTGAAATTTATTTAAGAATTTTAAAAGGTTTAAGTTTTTTATAGTTTAATTTATTGTTTAGTTATTTAGTTTTAATATTTTGCTATATAAGGTAAGTGCTATCTCTCTCTCTTAAAGTTAATCCCTTAATCCTTTATTTATTACTAAAATATATTATTTATCTATATATAAATTTAAGTTTTTTATATATATTATCTTAGATATTCTTAATTTATCTAACTATAGCTATAGCTTTAATTATTATTAAGCTAGATAATAGTTCTCTATATGCTATTAGTTTAAATTTATAGTTAAAATAGAAGGGGGATTCCTTAATACTTTCTCCTATTATGCTATTATAGGTAAACTAAGCTATTAGTAGAAGTACTACCTAGTTATTTTAGTTATAATTAATATAAATATAGAGGTATATTTTGAGGATTTAGTTAATTCTTTCTATTTATCTATCAGTCTGCAAGTGAAATATAGTAAATATTAATTATTTAATACTAAGTTATGCTATAATTAACTTTTAGAATTTAGACGTAAAGATCTTATCTCTATCTAATATAATTTCCTTAGGTGTTCTATAATTAGTAATAATATATTTAAGGAATATATAAGTAAATTCTTTAGTGTTACTTACTTCCTTATATAGGATAAAGTAAGTATACTTTATAAGTCTATCTATAATAATAAGAATGCTATTATAATAAACTCTTATAAGGGGTTCTTAAGACTTTAGTAGTTTAATAATAAAGTTAAGTGATATAAAGTACTAAGTAGTTTGAGGTATAAGTAAAAGTTATAATAATCTATAAGGTTAGTATTAAGATAGTTTGCTTTTTAAGCAGACTTTATAGTCCTTAATTACTTTTATAATATATTCTCTAGTAACCTTATCTCTATATTATTATCTAAGTTATTTCTAAGTCTTTATAATTCCTTAGTAACTATATATAAGTAGTAAATAGAATTCTATAATAGCTTTATTATTTAGGATACTAGTTAGGCTAGTTATAGGTTATCTAGCTATTATTAAGAGTTTAGTTACTAGTATAATATCTCTATTTTTATTATATTTGAGAATCACTTAGGTTTCTTTTAGTATTAGGATATTATAGTTTAGTTATTAGCTTAAAGCGTTAGCTTTACTATTTTCTAATCCTTTCTAATAGATAATTTAGAAGTTAAACTCTAAGAGGAATTCTAACTATTTAATTTATTATTTATTAAGCACTTTTAATATAGTGAAGTATACTAAGTTCTTATAGTCTATATATATAAATACTTTATAAATTATTCCTAAGAGTTTAGGTCTTTATTCCTTAAAAGCTTCTATAATTACTATAAGTTCTTTATTATAAATTTAGTAGTTAAGCTTTAGTTTATAGAGTTTATATAAGAAGAAGGTATATAGGTGTAGTTATCTTTTTATGTTTTATTAGGATAATTACACTCTAAAGGTAAAGTTAGAAGTATTAGTCTTAACTTTAAATTAATTTTATAGGTTAAGAATTATTAAAACTAGTTTGCTAATAATATATTCCTTAATTTTCTTAAAAGCAATCTCTTAAGTTTTACTTTATTTAAAAGGTTAATCTTTATAGCTAAGATCTATAAGTAGTATATTAATCTTATTATAGTACTTAATAAATTTCTAATAGAAATTAATTAGTCTTAAGAAACTTTAGATATCCTTAAGGTTTTTTAGTATAAGCTATTCTTTAATTATTTTAATCTTATCTTTAGATATATAGATATATCTAGAGGTGATAATAAATCTAAAATACTTAACTTATTATATATAAAACTTACTTTTCTTAAGTTTAACTAATAGTTTAGCCTTTTAAAGTTCTTATAACATAAAGTATATATATCTTTTATATTATTTAAGTATTAAAGAGAAGATAAAGATATTATTAAGGTAAATAACTATAAAGATATCTATATATTTCTATAGGATATAATTAATTATATTTTGAAATATTATAGGTGTATTAGTAAGACCAAAAAGCATTATGAGGTACTCAAAATATCCTTTACATATTTAAAATGCAGTTTTCTATTCTTCTCCTTTTTTTATCCTTATAAGGTTATAAGCTCCCTTAAAGTTAAGCGCTATAAACCAGTTAGCTCTATAGAGGAGTTATTATAGTTTATTAATAAGTAGTAATAAATATTAATTTTTAATCATTATATCGTTAAGTATATAATAATTAATATAAAGTTATAATTTACTGTTTTTTTTTAGTATAAATAGGATTAAGCTTCCTATTAGTAATATTAATTCTCTAATATACCCTTTCTTAAAGTTTTCTTTAAGATACTTATTAAATACTTATATCTTTATTAAGTTAAGTCTATAGATTTTATTAAATCTTAGTTTCTATCCTTCCTTAAGAGGTATTTTATAATTAAAGCTAGTATGTTCTAATAATCTAATTTCTAGTTCTTCTATAAAGAGTTTATTATATACTCTATATTCTTCTAAAATAGATAGAATTAGATCCTTCTTCTTATTAAGGTCCTTTATTATTATTAGTTATAATATACTTTCTTTTATCTTAAGAAAGTAAATATAGCATTTTACTATTTGTTATTTAGATGCATTTAAGGCCTAAGTTCTATAGGGCTGCTTAAGGACTATATCTTTATAGTCTTATTAGAGTTAGCCTATTCTCTAATCTATCTATAAGTTATTTTTTTTTAACTATAGTATTCCTAATATAAGGTTATATACTCTAATATCTATAATATTAAGTTAGAGTTATTTATTTTAATTTAGGTAACTTATCTTAAGGGGTGTAGTCTTATTTCTAATAGTTCCTCCTTTATACTAAACTTATTCTCCTTTTATATTACTAAGCTAATAAAGGTGTTATTTTGCATACTATAGTGTTTATAACTTATTTATTATCCTTAGTAATATAAAGTTTCCTTTTAATCTACTATTAATTAGCATAATCACTATTATATTATTAATAGTTACCTATAGTTATAAGTATACCTTTTTATCTAAAAATATTAGATATATAGACCTTATTATTCTTACCTATCTTAGTTTATTATTAATAAGTAAGTTTAGTTTTTTAACTACTCTAATTTCCTAAAGTATATAATTTATTTTCCCTATTATTATGCCTTTATAAAGCTATTTTTATAGATTCTAAGTTATAGTAGACTAAATCTATATTTCGTAATTCTCTAAGCGTAAGCCTTTTCTTAATAGTACGTAAGGTATTTATTACGCTAGTATTCATCCTATTATATATTCTTATTATATATGCATCTTATAGGGTACCTTAGGCTTAATATAAAAGTTATAAGGTTTCTATTAAACTTATATATTTCCCAGCTAGTGAGGATATATTTTTAGTATACGTTCCTTATAGGTATATTATTATACTTATAAGGGTAGAAATGATTCTCATATTTATCTCCTATATAGGCTTTATATTTATTAAAGAAGTATTAAGCTTAGAAGAGGTATTAATACCTTAGGTCTGTTATCTTAAGGTATAAGTAGTCTTTAATATAAAGTTATAGTATATAGTCTTTTTATTACTTAGAGCTTAAGATTCTAAAGAGTTTAATAGATTATTCGTCTATATAGGGTTTAATCTGCTTATATATAATACGTTTATTTATATTATCTTCTTCTTTAGACTCCTCTTTAGAGCTAATATTATTAATACTAAGGGTAAACCTATAAGCGATTTCTACTTAAGCATATTATTAGGTAACGTCGTAAGGTTTATCTAAGTTATAAGGTAAACTTTCTCCTTCTCT
This sequence comes from Colletotrichum sp. SAR 10_76, assembly GCA_025327145.1. Lineage (NCBI taxonomy): Eukaryota > Fungi > Ascomycota > Sordariomycetes > Glomerellales > Glomerellaceae > Colletotrichum > Colletotrichum sp. SAR 10_76. The sequence continues at coordinate 50,438 of JAKMWU010000250.1, read as the reverse complement.
AAAAGTCTAAGTCTTTATAAGTTTAAGTAGTTATTATTCTTCTATTAGGTTATATTAGTAGTCTAATTCTTTATTAGATTCTTCTTAGTTTTATTTTTTATTAGATTCTTCTTAGTTTTATTCTTCATTAGATTCTTCTTAGTTTTATTCTTTAAGTTCTTAGTTGATTTACTTAATTTAAATAGGGTTTCTATATGCATACCTTTATCGCTCTAGGTGTATAAGTATAGCACTAAGTTATCTTTCTTATATTAAGTTATAAGGTTTATCTTAGATTTAGTCTAAGTAAGCTAGTTTAACTGCTTATAGGCGTATAATTCTTTACTTATTATTATTCTTTAGCGCCTATTTATATACTTATTATAGTATTAAAGAGATATTAATAGGTGCTAGTTATTATACTTATAGTATCTTATTAAGTTACTTTAGAGATTTTTAAGTGATCTTACTATTACTCTAGTAGGCTATAGTAAAGGTCTTAATTTTTATTTTAAGGATCGTTATATTATATCTAATATATCTATAGTTAAGGTTATATAAGTAGTATCCTATATTCTCTTTATTATTTCTATAAGTGAGGCATTTATTGTTATAATATCTAGTTTATAAGAGTGTCTTATAGGGTACCTTATTAGTTATACTAACTTACTTATTTTGTTTAGGTATAAATTACTATTTTTGCTTTTTAGGTTAGTAATATTCTTTAGTGATATATTCTTACTTATTACAGTTAAAGCACTTAAGGTTTTATAGTTTTTTACTATTATCCCTAGTAGTAGCATTGAGGTCTATAGGTCTACTATAATATCTATAAGTAATACTCTATTATATATTATTTCTATAGTTATAAGGTTAGTTATTATTATATAAGAGGTTATAGTAATACGTTTAGTTATTCATTCTAAGCTACTATTAGTATTTACAGCTTATATTAGCCTCTTAGCGTTATTCTTATTCCTTCTTATAGTATTAGTTATCTTATCTAATAGTATACTTAATATAATTAAAGAAACTAAGTAGCTTATCTACCTTATTAAGTTTATCCTTAATATATCCCTTAAGTCTTAAGTAAAAGGACTTAACTTTGCTCTCTTCTGTGAGGTTAAGCATAAAGATAATTTAGCAGAACTTAGCTATATAGGTAGAGGTTAATCTAGTCTAATATAGTAGTTTTAGCTCTCTCTAAGCTTATTAGGTTTTATTAAGTTCTTAGAATATAGATTATAGGGCTTATTTATAGCCTATAAAACTATAGAAGATGTTTTTTACTTCTTAGCTATATTAGTTTAAGGTTTTACTTAACTATTCGCTCTAAAGAGGTTTAAACTAAGCTAAAGCTTCTTCTTATAGAAAAGTAGTAGTATAGACTACTTATTCTATCTTATTCCTAAAGCTATTATTATAGAAAGTGTAGTATATATATACTTATACTAAGTAGCCTTTAAGCTTCTTAGGGTTCTTATTAAAAGGGATAGGTAGTGTGAGTTTGAGGTAGTTTCACCCTTCTAGAGGGGCTATAATAGTATTAATAGCAGCTTATAAGGTTTATACTTCTTCTTCTAAAATATAAGCTTACTTAGCGTATACTTAAAGTTCTATAAGAGCTGTTAAATTTTTATTAAATATATATTATATTTCTTTAAAGTTATTATTAGTTTTCTTAAGCTGTTATTAAAGCTCTTTAGTTTTATCTTCTTTATTAGTCTTATCTTTATCCTTTATGCTTTAGTCCTTAAGTTCCTAGGTAAGGTTCTAAGGGGGTTATCCTCTTAAAGTAGAAAAAGATCTAAAGGTAAGAGACTTAATAGAGGTATAAAAAGATATCTTATCTATACTGTTTAGTAGGTATTAATAGTTAACTTACTAAATAGGAGTAATTAAAGTGTTATAGTTAGCTATCTAATAATAAGATCTGCTAATAGAAGTTAGAGATTAACATATAGTAAATAGGTTTTAGATTATAATCCTAAGTTATAAGTTATAAGCTGTTATAGATTAGTCTTTAGAGGCTAAAGTAATCAGTCTTAGACTTAATAAGTTATTTACAATATAGGTAAGCTAAAAGTATCCTAAAGATAAATATAAAGTTAATTACTAAAAAGCTATAGAAGTCTAACCTTAAGCTAAGCTTAAGTTATACTATATATAAGTCCTAAATATTCCTTTTATCCTACTTACTGATTTCTATCTAAGTATTAGTGAGCGCTTAGTAATTATAAGTAAGCGCTTAGTAATTATAAGTAAGCGCTTATTACCTTATATTACCTACTTAGTCTTATCTTATTATTATATAACTTATCTTATAGTTCTTTTATTTTTAAGTAAGTCTTTATTATTCCTATAATCCTATAGTATAAATACCTTACCTTAGCTGCTTAACGCCTAAGTAGGTTAGTTACTATTATCTATACATAATAGGTTATAATATTACTATTATAAGTATTATAGGGTTAATATAACTATCTTATATATAGAATAGTATTCCTTACCCTAAGCTTATCCTTCTTTTAAGCATATATATATATAGAAACATCTATAGGCCTACAGCTTGCTCTTCTAAATTAGTTAAGCAGTTTACTAATATCTAGCAGTATAAGCCTATTTTAAGGTATAAGCAAGCTATAAAACTAATAATACAACCAGTCTGCACTTCTTTATTAAGGTGATAGTAGTAAAGGGCCTTAAATACGCTAGTTAATAACATCATACTAGCAAACTTTCCTCTTAACTCTTAGTTATAACACTATATACTATAAGCACTAGTAACTATATATTACTGATTGAATTTACGCCCTAGAGGAGCCTTTTGCTAGCTTTAGTAGCGCTTTAAAAGAGTTTTTAGGCTAGCTTATTATAACTTCTGCTTTCTAAGTTTAGATAAATAGCTAGGATAAGTTTCAGTTTGTTAGTATCACTATACAATAGGCACTCTATAAGAGCTCTTTAACTTTACATCTTATAGATTTTAACACTTTATAGAGTGTTAAAAATATTACTAGCAACCTTAAGTATCTGCTCTTTACTAATAACAGCGTAAAAAAAGCTAGTGCTTAAAAACTACTGCTTAATATAGTTAGTTATATCTTTAAAACTTATTTCCTATAGGAGGTCTTAAGCTAAGAGTTTTATAAATAACCTATAATATACTAGCTGAAATAGTATATTTGAGGTAGAGTTAGACTTTAGAGTTAACTTATCTAAAATAGCTAGTAGTATTCCTATAGCCTCTAAATTACCTTTCATAACTCTAAAGTGTTATAACCTATTATATATAGATAATAGTAATTAACCTACTTAAGCGTTAAGCAGCTAAGGTAAGGTATTTATACTATAGGATTATAAGAATAATAAGGACTTACTTAGAAATAGAAGAACTATAAGATAAGTTATATAATAATAAGATAAAACTAAATAGGTAATATAGAGTAATAAGCGCTCACTTATAATTACTAAGCGCTCACTTATAATCACTAAGCGCTCACTAATACTTAGATAGAAATCAATAAGTAGGATAAAAGGAATATTTAAGATTTATATATAATATAACTTAAGCTTAGCTTAAAGTTAGACTTCTATAGCTCTTTAGTAATTAACTTTATATTTATCCTTAGGATACTTTTAGCTTATTTATACTGCAAATAACTTATTAAGTCTAAAATTAATTACTTTAGCCTCTAAAGATTAATCTATAACAGCTTATAACTTATAACTTAGGATTATAATCTAAAACCTATTTACTATATATTAATCTCTAACTTCTATTAGCAAACCTTACTATTAGATAGCTAACTATAATATTTTAATTACTCCTATTTAATAAGTTAACTATTAATATCTACTAAACAGTATAGATAAGATATCTTTTTATACCTCTATTAAGTCTCCTACTTTTAGATCTTCTTCTACTTTAAGAGGATAACCCCCCTAGAACTTTGCTTAGAAACTTAAGGATTAAAGCATAAAGGATAAAGATAAGACTAATAAGGAAGATAAAACTGAAGAGCTTTAATAATAGCTTAAAAAAACTAATAATAACTTTAAAGAAATATAACGCATATTTAATAAAAATTTAATAGCTTTTATAGAACTCTAAGTATATATTAAGTAAGCTTATACCCTAAAAAAAGAAGTATAAACCTTATAAGCTACTGCTAATATTATTATAGCCCCTCTAAAAAGGTAAGACTACTTTAAACTTATACTACTTATCCTTTTTAATAAGAACTCTAAGAAGCTTAAAGGCTACTTAGTATAAATATATATATATTATACTTTCTATAATAACAGCTTTAGGAATAAAATAGAATAAATAGTTTATACTGCTACCTTTCTATAAGAAGAAGCCTTAGCCTAATTTAAACCCCTTCAGAGCAAATAGTTAAGCAAAACCCTAGACTAGTATAGCTAAGAAGTAAAAAACATCTTCTATAGTTTTATAGGCTATAAATAAGCCTTATAATCTATATTCTAAGAACTTAATAAAACCTAATAAGCCTAAAGAGAGCTAAAACTACTATATTAAACTAGATCAGCCTTTACTTATACAGCTAAGTTCTACTAAATTATCTCTATACTTAACCTCATAGAGGAGAGCAAAGTTAAGTCCTTTTACTTAAAACTTAAGGGATATATTAAAGATAAACTTAATAAGGTAAATAAGCTATTTAGTTTCCTTAATTATATTAAGTATACTATTAGATAAGATAACTAACACTATAAGAGAGAATAAGAATAATACTAAGAGGCTAATATAAGCTGTAAATATTAATAGCAGCCTAAAATAAATAACTAAACGTATTACTATAACTTCCTATATAATAATAACTAACTTTATAACTATAGAAATAATATATAATAGAATACTACCTATAGATATTACAGTAGACCTATAAACCTTAGTATTACTATTAAGGATAACAGCAAAAAACTATAAAACCTTAAGTGCTTTAACTATAATAAGTAAGAATATATTACTAAAGAATACTACTAACCTAAAAAGTAAAAATAGCAACCTATACCTAAATAAAATAAGTAAGTTAGTATAACTAATAAAATACCCTATAAGACACTTTTATAGACTAAATACTATAATAATAAGTACCTCACCTATAGAAGTAATAAGGAGAATATAAGATATTACCTATATAACCCTAACTATAGACGTATTAGATATAATATAATAATCCTTAAAATAAAAATTAAGACCTTTACTATAGCTTACTAGAGCAACAGCAGAATCACCTAAAAATCTCTAGAGTAACTTAATAAGATACTATAAGTATAGCAACTAGTACTTATTAATATCTCTTTAACACTATAATAAGTATATAAATAGGCGCTAGAGAATAATAATAAGCAAAGAATTATATGCCTATAAGCAGCTGAACTAGCTTACTTAAACTAAATCTAAGACAAACCTTATAACTTAATATAGGAAAGATAACTTAGTATTATACTCACACACTTAGAGCAATAAAAGCATACATATAGAAACCCTACTTAAATTAAGTAAATTAACTAAAAACTTAAAAAATAAAACTAAAAAGAATCTAATAAAGAATAAAACTAAGAAGAATCTAATAAAAAATAAAACTAAGAAAAATCTAATAAAGAATAAAACTAAAAAGAATCTAACAAAAAACTAAACTACTAATATAACCTAATAGAAGAATAATAACTACTCAAACTTATAAAGACTTAGACTTTCAGAGAAGGAGAAAGTTCACCCTACAACTCAGATAAACTTTACAACATTACCTAATAATATACTTAAGCAGAAATCACCTATAGGTTTACCCCTAGTATTAATAACACTAGCTCTAAAGAGGAGTCTAAAGAAAAAAATAACACAAATAAACATATTACATATAAGCAGATTAAACCCTATATAGATAAATAATCTATTAAACTTTTTAAAATCTCAAGCTCTAAGCAACAAAAAGACTATATATTATAACTTTACATTAAAAACTACTTATACCTTAAGATAACAAACCTAAAGCACTAATACCTCTTCTAAGCCTAATACTTCTTTAATAAATATAAAGCCTACACAAGAGATAAATATAAAAATCACTTCTACCCCTATAAGTATAACAACACACCTATAAGGAACATATACTAAGAACACATCCTCACCAGCTAAGAAATATATAAGTTCAATAGAAACCTTATAACCTTTACACTAAGCCTAAAGTACCCCATAAGATATATACATAACAAGAATATATAATAAGATAAATACTAGCGCAATAAATACCTTACATACTACTAAGAAAAGGCCTACACCTAGAGAATTACAAAATATAGATCTAGTTTACTATAACTCAGAATCCACAAAAACAGCCTCATAAAAGCATAATAATAGGGAAAACAAATCATATACCTTAGGAAATTAGAGTAGTTAAAAAACTAAACTTACCTACTAATAATAAACTAAAATAGGTAAGAATAATAAGGTCTATATATTTAGCATCCTTAGACTAAAAAGTATACCTATAACTATAGATAACTATTAATAACATAATAGTAATTATACTAATTAACAGCAGATCAAAAGGAAACTTTATATCACTAAGGATAGTAAATAAGTTATAAACACTATAGCATATAAAATAACACCTTTACTAGCTTAATAATATAGAAAGAGAATAAGTTTAATATAAAAGAGGAACTATTAAAAATAAAACTATACCCCTTAAGATAAGTTACCTAAATTAAAACAAATAACTCTAACTTAATATTATAGATATCAAAGCATATAACCTTATATTAGGAATACTATAGTTAAAAAAAAATAACTTATAGATAGATTAGAGAATAAGCTAACTCTAATAGGACCATAAAGATATAATCCTTAAGCAGCCCTATAGAACCTAAACCTCAAACATATCTAAACAACAAACAGCAAAACGCTATATCTACTTCCTTAGGATAAAAAAAAGTATATTATAACTAATAATAATAAAAGACCTTAATAAGAAGAAAAATCTAATTCTATCTATCTTAAAAGAATATAAAGTATATAATAAACTCTTTATAGAAGAACTAGAAACTAAATTACTAGAATATACTAGCTTTAATTATAAAATACCCTTCAAAAAAGGATAGGAACTAAGATTTAACAAAATCTATAGACTTAACCTAATAAAGATATAAACACTTAATAAGTATCTCAAAGAAAACCTTAAGAAAGAGTATATTAAAGAATTAATATTACTAATAAGAAGCTTAATCTTATTTATACTAAAAAAGAACAGTAAATTATAACTTTATATTAACTATTATATACTTAACAACATAATAATCAAAAATTAATACCTACTATTATTTATTAACAAACTATAATAACTCCTCTATAGAGCTAACTAGTTTATAGCACTTAACCTTAAGGGAGCTTATAACCTTATAAGGATAAAAGAAGGAGAAGAATAGAAGACTATATTTTAAATATATAAAGGATATTTTAAATACCTCATAATACCTTTCAGTTTTACTAATACACCTATAATATTTTAAAATATAATTAACTATATCCTATAGAAATATATAGATATCTTTATAGTTATCTACCTTAATAATATCCTTATCTTCTCCCTAACACTTAAATAATATAAAAGATATATACACCTTATATTATAAAAACTTTAAAAAACTAAACTATTAGTTAAACCTAAGAAAAATAAATTTCACGCATAATAAGTTAAGTACCTCAGATTCACTATCACCCCTAGATATATCTATATATCTAAAAATAAAATCAAAATAATTAAAAAATAGCCTACACTAAAAAACCTTAAAGACATCTAAAGTTTCTTAAGACTAGTTAATTTCTATTAGAAATTTATTAAGTATTATAATAAGATTAACATACTACTTATAAATCTTAGCTATAAAGATTAACCCTTTAAATAGAGTGAAACCTAAGAGATTACCTTTAAGAAAATTAAAGAACGTATTACTAGCAAACTAATTTTAATAATTCCTAACCTATAAAATTAATTTAAAGTTAAAACTAATACTTCTAACTTTACCTTTAGAGCGTAACTATCCTAATAAAATATAAAAAGATAACTATACCTATATACCTTCTTCTTATATAAACTCTACAGACTAAAGCTTAACTACTAAATTTATAATAAAGAACTTATAGTAATTATAGAAGCTTTTAAAGAATAAAGACTTAAACTCTTAGGAATAATTTATAAAGTACTTATATATATAGACTATAAGAACTTAGCATACTTTACTATATTAAAAGTGCTTAATAAATAATAAATCAAATAGTTAGAATTCCTCTTAGAGTTTAACTTCTAAATTATCTATTAGAAAAGATTAGAAAATAGTAAAGCTAACGCTTTAAGCTAACAACTAAACTATAATATCCTAGTACTAAAAGAAACCTAAGTGATTCTTAAATATAATAAAAACAGAGATATTATACTAGTAACTAAACTCTTAATAATAATTAGATAACTTATAACTAACCTAACTAATATCCTAAATAATAAAACTATTATAAAATTCTATTTACTACCTATATATAGTTATTAAAGAATTATAAAAACCTAGAAATAACTTAGATAATAATATAGAGATAAAGTTATTAGAGAATATATTATAAAAGTAATTAAAGACTATAAAGTCTACCTAAAAAGTAAACTATCTTAACACTAACCTTATAGATTATTATAACCTTTACTTATACTTTAAACTACTTAGTACTTTATATTACTTAACTTTATTATTAAACTACTAAAGTTTTAAAAACCTCTTATAGGAGTTTATTATAATAGTATTCTTATTATTATAGATAGACTTATAAAATATACCTACTTTATCTTATATAAAGAAGTAAGTAATACTAAAGAATTTACTTATATATTCCTTAAATATATTATTACTAATTATAGAACACCTAAGGAAATTATATTAAATAGAGATAAAATCTTTATATCTAAATTTTAGAAGTTAATTATAATATAACTTAGCATTAAATAATTAATATCTACTATATTTCACCTATAGACTAACAGATAAATAGAAAAAATCAACTAAATCCTTAAAATATACCTCTATGCTTATATTAATTATAACTAAAATAACTAAATAATACTTCTACTAATAACTTAGTTTACTTATAATAGCATAATAAGAGAAAGTACTAAAGAATCCTCTTTCTACCTTAACTATAAATTTAAACTAATAGCATATAGAGAACTATTATCTAGCTTAGTAGTAATTAAAGCTATAGCTATAGTTAGATAAATTAAAGATATCTAAAATAATACATATAAAGAACTTAAATTTATATATAGATAAATAATATATTTCAGTAATAAATAAAGGATTAAAGGACTAACCTTAAGAGAAGGAGATAGCGCCTACTTTATATAGCAAAATATTAAAACTAAATAACTAAATAACAAATTAGACTATAAAAAACTTAAACCTTTTAAAATTCTTAAATAAATTTTATTAGTTAATTTCAAACTTAACTTACCTAACATAATAAAATATTATTTAATTTTTCACACTTTACTTCTCAAACTAACACCTTAAAGATTATAAATAAATAATCTTATTATTATAGAAAATAATAAACTAAAATATAAAGTTAAATAAATTATTAACTATATATAAGAACTATAAGAAATTTAATACCTTATTAAATAGAAAAAGTATAGATATAAAAATAATATATAAGAACTAACTAAGAATATCATAAATATAACTAATAAACTTATATAATACTAATAATAGTATTAAAAATAAAAAATAATACTTATATTAGTTATACTTATCCTAACTATACTATAAAAATACTAATAGATTAAGTATCTTTATAAATATATCTAACTACTAATAGAAGTAGATAGATTATAATAAAAAAAACTATTTATTTAACTAAGAATGCTAAAAGCTAACTAAAACTCCCCTAATAAGAAATTTAGAGTACTAAGATTCTAATCACCTAAGATTATATTAAAGTCTAAAACCCTAAAAGCACTAATTACTTATACTTCTAAGACTAAAGAAGACTTAATAAGAAAGGCCTCTAAAGCCTTATCCTCCTCAGCTACTACTAAAGTCTTATTATAACCTTTCTTAAATACTATCCTTTTAGCCTTATAAATATAATCTAACTTCGCTAACACTTTATTTACTTTAGCTTATACCTTTTATAGCACCTCTATTCTTTTATAAAATAACTCCTCTATCTCCTCCTCCTTATTATCTAAATAATAAGACTTAACTATTAAGTATTCTACTATAAATAATTAGTAAAAAAGGAAGTAATAAATATAAGAACTATAAATATTAATAAATAGTATTATCTAAAGTATTATATAACTAATATATACTACTTATAGCAATATACTCCTTACATACTAAGGAGCTTAATAATATTTTATAATATAAGCTTTTAGAATAATAATAATAGTAAAGTATAACTTTAAAATTACTTTTAGCAATCTTAAGAGAATAATAATAATAATAAAAAGTAGAAATAATAGGATTTTTAGAAATATAACTTAATATAATATTAGTATTATAAATAAATTAAGAAGTATAATTAATAGCTCCTTAACTTAAAACTAATAACCTATTTATATTAAGTCTTAAAGGTAAAACCTTTAGAGAAGGGACCTAATATTATAACTTATTATATATAGATAATAATAACTAACCTACTTAAGCGTTAAGCAGCTAAAGTAAGGTATTTATACTATAGGATTATAGAAATAATAAAAACTCACTTAGAAACAGAAGAACTATAAGATAAATCATATAATAATAAGATAAAACTAAGTAGGTAATATAGAGTAATAAGCGCTTACCTATAATCACTAAATACTTACTTATAATCACTAAGCGCTTACTAATACCTAAATAGAAATTAATAAGTAGGATAAAAAGAATATTTAAGACTTATATATAATATAACTTAAGCCTAACTTAAAGTTAAACTTCTATAGCTCTTTAGTAATTAACTTTATATTTATCCTCAGGATACTTTCAGCTTACTTATACTATAAATAACTTATTAAGTCTAAGACTAATCACCTTAGCCTCTAAAGACTGATCTATAATAGCCTATAACTTATAACTTAGGACTATAATTTGAAACCTATTTACCACGCGTCAATCTCTAACTTCTATTAGCAGACCCTACTGTCAGATAGCTAACTGTAACACAAAAGTGAACTTAGAGCTTAAGGGGCTATAAAACTCCAGAGAATAACTGCTTGCGTCGCATATCATGCGATGTGATCTAGAACCCAGAATAGGACTCGTTCGTTGGCCAGGCGTGCCTGATGATTGATTCTGTGGAGGGGCAGGTTTTGAAACATCCAGTGAACCTTCATGTTGAGAGGGAGAATAAGAAGTCTTAGCTGAATCCGCGGTTCTTCATTCTCGTCAGTCTTCTTAGTCTTATAGTAGAAAGGTAAACGAATAGGGGTCTTGACTGATGAACCTCATGTAGAGTATGATGATAGACTTGAAGGGGCCTAATAACTGACTTTAGACTAGGTTTTAGAGTGGCCAAGACTTAACGCTGCGGATGATATTGACATGGAACTGATTTCCGCGTACACGACGCACAGGGGCTGACACCGTCGCACTTGATTTTCTTTCGCTTGCATTCGATACTTGAGAACACCTTAGAGAAATTTCAATTTATGGACGAGGGCAAAGTAGGCTTTACCATGCTTGATTGACGTAAGGGACCCTTCTATTCCGCCGAAGACGCAGTGCAGAAAACTGATTGTTCTCGTCAGAGGGCACCATCGCAAGATCAGATTCCGGCTGCATCAAGCCTGCCAAAGGCTAGAGAAGAGACTTTTTGGGAGAATCAGCGTAATAATGTCTATGTTATGGTCGGCAATAGAGCAAGGGCTTTTAAAGTGGGAGAAGGGCAAAACTGAAGTGCTCTTTCTTATGCTTAGATGCGGGAAGTAGCTAAGTAGCCCTGTACTAAGCATGGGGTCGGGTGTCCCGGTTGTGAGCACCGATAGCGAGATTTCACCGAGTGGCGGGTTCTCCATATTTACCCCGCATTAAGGATGAGCGCCGTTCCAGGGCAAATTGATACCTAGAATGCTGCCAGGCGATGCGGACGCCGTGTAATACTAAGTGGCGCCCGGTCTCCGGGGCCGGCACCGCTCGTCTTCTTTACGCCTGAATCCGCCATCCACTGACCAATCGATTCCACGATTCCGTAAAACAACTCCGAGCAACGGCTCAATCGGACGGCTTCGTGTTCGGCGAAGAATCTATGATGCTGGCGATGCAGGCCCCCCGTGAACCTGCATTAAAGCAGTGCATGATCAACCAGTATACTCAATTCCCTGTTTCATAAAGTTCGACTTACAGAGGCCTGAACCCACCGAACCTCTTCATCACTTTCGCCACGTCTGGTCCATGTTAGCTGTCAACTCGTCAAGGGGCTTTCCAACCAGTTGCTCGCCCGTCATGCGGGCTGCGGGGGTGCAGAGATCGTGGCCCCAACCAATGGTCAATGCCATTCCATGGCCTACAAGGTCAGCATTGGGCTTTTGGCGGGTATGAGCGGCAGAATATTACTTCCTAGTTTCATTGCATCGGACCTGGAAGCGTCAAGGCTAGGGGGGAAGTAGAGGCTTGGGAGAGTTAAGCAACAAAACTTTTCAGAGGCGCATGAATGGGAACAAATCACTGAATATCTTAATGTTGGTAATCTCGACACAACAAGATTGAAATGTTGAGGTGAAGATCTTCAAACCAAATGGTCGTTTGGGGTTATGTTGGCGGTCATCTCCAGGCTCAAATGTTACTGTGAAGTAAGAAAAGTGCCAGAATCCAAGAGATAGGTATTCCTAGGATGGCTCTGCCAGTCAGAGGATTCATGACGTGCTTCTACAATCTGGTGGTCTTTCTTCCGTCCAAGGCACCTCTGGAGGCGAGTCATAACCATGTCCAATCATAGGACAGGTAGCAGCTCTTCAGTTGTTCAGCTAACCCAAACAATGGATTGCTGAGGGAAGGAGTGAAAGTGGGTTAGCATCAACTAATGCTCCTGCCAAATTCACTATGCAGCTACCCGTCCCATTCACCTTCACCTATGTGTATCACGTGCAGCTTTGTTTGTTTGCCAGAACCAACCGAAAAAAACTCTTTGCTGTCCAGAATCTTCTCGCAGATATCCTTTTCCATCTGCCCCTCCTTCCGTTTGCAAGACGTCACCAAACAACTTGCTCCTCAACATATTCGCCATCACAAGTTTGACGATCCAACTTCACCTTCTCAGCCATGTCGCAAGACAGGTATGCTTTCAGTAACGGGGCGAGTTCCTCTGCGTACTCGAGACCCTTTTTTGCTCAGCATCTACGAGATACCCAGTCCGACCTCGCTCACCGATGGCGCCGACATTCCGACACTATCAAAGCTACTTGGCGATCTCTGAGTAGAAATCAACGAGTGAAGTGTCTCCTCGCTATTGGACGTGGCCGAAGTACCCCAAATCGAGCATCAGATGTATCTCTTGGATCGATCCATCAGCTCGTGCCTGAGTGGAATCTCAACGACCTGGTAACGGACACTGAACACCTCATCAACCATCTCACCCATCGTGCCACCACTTCCTTGCACCAACAAGTCCTTGTGGGTTGTGGTGGACAATCTGGCGATCGCATGTACGTTCATTACATGATAAATCGCGGAGTAAGCCCACGATCACCGCTGCCGGGCGAATTCATGTTTTTTCCGGATAGCAAGGATTATGGAACCTCACGGGAAGTTGCCGAACACGAACTTCCTCTTGCCCTTTGGGCGTCCGACTTAGCAACAAGCATCTGCGTACCCACACTTCTTGGGGACCTCATTCTGGCAAGACAGCAATGTTTCGTAGGTGACCTCAAGAGCATCACTGCCGAAATCCTCAGCCTTGGGCCTGAAGCCGAGCATGCAGAAAAGCTCACACTGCCTTGCGTCCGCGTGAACGCCAGACTGAACCACACAGGAGGGTCTTCCGAACTTGCGGACTTTTCCAGGGGTGCTCGACACCAGAAGGAAGACATCGATAAGCTTTTGGAACTGTTGTTGGTAGAGCCGGGTACACTGAAGCACGACGTCGAACGATGGTTCTGCAGCCAGCCAGAGGGAATTCTGGATGAACACCAAAGCTTATTACCCCACTGTACTGATAAGTACTCGAGCGCCTGTGTCTTCAATGTCGTCCAGAATCTCGTCAAGGGCGCCACCATCTGGGCATACATTGGTCATCTCTTGAGGGAGCTGCAACGTGTTGGCACCGAGAGCATATGTCGGCCTGTGCTTCTTCAAGAACTTTCTAACTGCTGTACGCTGGAATGGGCACGTCTGCAAGCAGTCTTGAAGCGCTTCATCTATCAAGGCTTCGGAATTGGTCATTTTCAACGCAAGTCAAACGCTTTCGATCAGCTCGGAAACCCTATCATTGTCTTCAAGAATGACCCCACGGAAATCATCGACAGCGATTCTCAGCGATACCTACTGTTTCACCTTGCTCATTCATCCGAGAACCCAGCAGATGTTATTTACATGTTGGGCTATCTAGCTGCGTTGTGGAAGCAAGAGCCACAGACTTCAACTTTCTTGTACAATCCCCGCGATCATGAAAACAAGGCGTTTCACGAATTCGTCTCTGTCAGTGATTACGTGAAAAAGCTCTCCGAATTGTTGGGTCTACCGCCACCGTCCGGCACGGAAGGCTGCTTCTTTGTGTCAAAATGTCACACTCTGGAGATCGACTTTCTCAACAGCTTGAAAAGGGACAAGTTCATTGACTTGCGCGACTACTGCGGCCCAATCGCCGTCCTCTTGAGAACTAGCATGGCCAAAGGCTGCCTCAACAAGCTTGATGAACTTGTCACTGACCGCATGGGTACAACTATTAGGGGCCTGTATGAAGACGTTCTCAGGGACTCCGTCTCCGATCTTGATGCCCATTGCGAGCAGTTGAGAGTGTCATTTCGGCAAAAGAATGGATCGGTGCCACTCAATTCTCCCCTCTCTGCTGAAGAGAGCACGCGCCGTCGTGATACAAAGTCCGAAAGGTCTTACGGAATCGACCGAATGTCCTGCAACTCGGCAAGCTTAGCAGAGACCGATGAAAGACCTCGGATGCAACACCAGCTATTCAACAGCGAGCAGGTCTGTCCGGCTGCAAACAAGTCCTCCAAGCGACCGAATCGGAAGAAGAAAGGCGACTGCCCAACCAGTCCCAAAAGTCCTGATGCACGCAAAGGAGATGACAAGCATGTTGCGAGAAATGTCACCGTGGAAACAGACGCGCTGGGGTCTATGACTTTCAAGGTCAAATCTTCCACTGCAGAATTCTTCTGGGCACTCTTCAGCAAGTCGAAAGCTCGCTCATCCACTAGCTGGAAATCATTTGAGGCGGCTATGGCCGATCTCGGCTTCTCGATCATGCGCAACAAAGGTGGTTCATCTGTTGCCTTCGTCCCCTCGGAAGATTTACCACAGCTTCGCCCGGTGACGATTCACGCACCGCACCACTTCCAGATCGAAGGATATCGGAGTTTGATTCTATCTCGCCGATTGACGAGAGCCTATGGATGGGATGAAAACACTTTCCAAGTTTGCTAGGAGAGTGACTAACAAGTGTGAGGATTGCGGACGCACCCGGTCTGATTGCTGTTTCTCAGAATGGTTGCTGTTGGTCCGCGGCCTAAGGTTTGTCAATACCAACTTCCACTTGGAATCGTTCGGGTGAAGTTGATCCTTCTGGACTTCTGTTTCGTATTGGAATGTATGGATGTGTTGGAAAGCTTGCTTCTGTAACTCTCAGCAAGGGCTTTTTCGAAATGTCTTCAGAACGGACCAGTGTATGTACGAAATACTACTCGATCTTGAGCTTCCTCTCGTCTGAAGCCCCCAAGCTTATCTTGTTGGAACAACCTACACTTAGTGGCGATTGGTTCTTTTCATCTGTCGATGGCCTTGGACACTAGAAAAGAGCAAATGTACAGGGTTATCTCATGGCAAAACTGTCATTCCTATTCACTTTGCTTCTCCAAGTCTCGGAACCTCTCTTCCCACCGCATCCCGCATGATTTCTTGGACCCAACTCGGCAGACCCCTGTTTCCGGATGCCCACGACCACTGGTCTGGAATTATGAGCTGCCCACCTCGACAACTAAAGATTTGACCAGTCACCCTTTTTGCCACATCTTCTGGTTCCATCATACGCCCATAGGACTGTTCCACCCTCTCAGCATGGGCCGCAGTCATATTTGTCCTGACCCACATTGGATGTACCACGGTGGTCAATATTCCAGATGCTTTGTATACATGCTTGATCTCACAGGAAAGACCCTCGCTGAATGCCAAAGCGCCAGCCTTGGTTGCGGAGTAGTCTACTGCGGTAGGTAAAGCTGAGTAGGATGCCATACTTGCCACGGTGACAATGTGGCCCTTGTTTTTCATAATCATGTCGGGGATAAACTCCTTGGCTGTAGACCACAGAGAAAGGAGGTTGACGCCAAATATTCTCCGCAAGTCTTCCGGGTCGGTTTCAATGACAGAGTGAGTGTAGGCGACACCGGCATTGTTGACTACGATAGACGGATTGCCCAAAGAGGCCCGGATCTCCGTTGCGCTCGCTGATACGGCTTCTGGCGAGGTAATATCGCACTTCCAGTACTTGACTTTTTGATTGGCACGCAGATCTGCGGGCATTGGTTGAGTATCAAGTACCGCAACAGTAACTCCCTTCTGAGCGAGACCTATCACGATGGCCTTTCCAATTCCGTTACAGCCACCAGTCACGACCGCAATCTCATTTGCCCATCTCCAACCAGGATGACTGGTAAGGCGCCAGTTGTTCAGGGCCCATCGGTTCGCTGCTCTGTTTAGGTATCTAGCAATTCCTGCAACCAGAAGAATTTGTAGTGGGAGTCGGTAGCGGACCACAAAATTTGCGGTCAGCAATTGGTGAAGTCTATTAAGACTTGGAGATCGCCGCAACATGTCGCGCGGTGAATAAGCAACGAAGGTGAGAAGGGACGCAGGAACAAGAGGATGAACAGCAACAGTCGCAATGCCGTTGATCGTCTTGAGGGTGGAGCTGATGATGTCCGTCATTGTGATAAGAAGTTCGATATGTAGAAGATCATGGCAGTCGCCACTAGCTCTCGGCAGACGGACTCTCATGGTCTTATACCTCACTGTTGCCGTGGCTTTTACCCGCCACAATTCATCTGTTCAAGTCAGATGGCATCCGATAAAGCTGGGCGGCCGTGCCACAGCTTCCGGAAACTTGTTGCTCTTTTCGTATTCTGAGACGTGACAGCCTGGTGGTCTCCCTGTACGACACACTTGCTCGTTTCTCCAATCAATCAATGTAGACTTGATATTAGATTACCAACCAACGGACTCGGGCTCGCGGAATGTCCGCTGTACAGAGTTGTACAAGATGCCCATGAACAGAGCAGTACCTTAGGTTCCTCATCTTTCTCCGTTGAATACTGGCCACTTTCCTAGAATTAGAGCCACATGGTCATGAGGTGTAATCAGCAAGATCTCCGGGCGGCACGGGGGAGATCGACAACGCTAGACCCAAGTAGGAAGAATGTCTCCGGCGCATCCACTCCCCCGCAAAATTCACAGGGACAGGGTGCGTGGCTAGGGACATGTTTAAGCCAACCCCTTCAGCGCAACCGGGGTATCAGGCGGGTTCCATCCGGGAAGCTTTTATGTTTTTGTGAAACTCTATCGCCTCTCAGCCATACAGCACGCGTACTTCAAGAGCTTGTTAATGCACGGCGAACGATAGGAGGAGCATTGACCGAAAACTGGTCTGGTCAGGTCGTACATCAATCCTACTGAAGGGATCTCTTCCAGGGTCCAGCGATTAATCGATTGCAGCAACTCTCTCTGATACAAGATGTGACTACTGCGCACAGCATTCGTAGGGGAATTACAAATTCAAGGAACGATAGGCACCTGCAAGCTAACGTGGACCAGATCAAACCAGAGGCCCTGGAAGCCACCTCTCCGCGCTGCCCAAGCAAGACCAACGAAATTATCAAGGGCTGCCAGATGTTGGGGATGTGAGGCGAATAAGCCTAAGCCACGTATTATCCTACTGGCGCTTTCCCTCGTTTCAAGCATCGCCACCAGAAGAGGAAGTCCAACAGGAAGTCCCCTCATATCTTCAGGTGTTAAGTTGACGAATCCAGTCAACTCTGCGCAGATCATATTGGCATGCCAGCGCGCAACAGCGTCCTCAACCCCCAGTGGATATCTAAGCCGATGTATGAGAAGTAAAGCGGCGGTTCGGTAAACGCGAGCTTGTGTAAGCATCGCAGCGACCTCAATTGAAGTAAAGTCTTCGAAAAGTGTGGGCGGTGCGGACGGTTCCCATGCCCTTATCGCTCGCTCTACGGCCGTAAAAGCGTCGTCCACTTTTGAAAGCCGTTCTTGACTCTGTTTTAGGAGGTCCTGGCTAGACCATTTCTTCATCCTCTCGCTAACTTCGCATAGTTCGTGCAACAGGGGGAGAAGGGACCAGCATAGACCCACCGACCTGTCAACAATAAAGCGATCGGTTTTTGGCACTTGAATAACAGGTATTTCCCGCCGTATCAACGACTCAGCTGTGTCGAACAGAATCGGCGTGATTGAGATCGGATCGAATATAGGCTGGGCAAGGAGGTCGCTGTAAGACTTTTTGGCCGATAGGATCGCATGTCGATTGATTGCCCAGGCTGACGTGCAAGTGGTGAAAAGATGATAGACAATCAGTATTTGGCCCAGCATCAAGATCGAGGCGTTGTCCAATAGGTCCGACGTGCTGCCGAACTGAACCAAATTCTTCAAACAGTCTCTGCCCTCGGATAGATCTATCTCCTCGGGTGGTTTAACTTTTTGACCAACATCGTCCCACACCGCAAATACGGCATCGTATGCCTTCAGTAGGCTGATGTTCGAACAGGGGAGTATCGTCTGAATGGAGAGCCTAAATGACTCGGCAAAACTGGGACCGATCATGAAGTTTCGATGAAAGGTGTAGAATATCTGTCGGTCTGTGAGGGCGTTGAGAAGATGATGCTTGTTCGCCGAGCTGTGCAACAACACAAGAGGGTTCAGATTTCCCTGCTCCAGTCCAAGGTCGCGGGGACTTTGGAATTGAATGCTTTGTTTGTTGTTCTGAGGTCTGGAGTAGCTCGGTTTGTGACTCGAGGGTATGTCAAGACCTAGTATGATCCCGCTGTGCCCATGGGGTAGATTCTTGACCACCGGGGGACGCCCCATGCGTCGCTCTGGCCTAGTGAGTCGACATGGCTGCTGGTGTGCAACGCAAAAGTTGCAGAAGGTGGAATCTCCATCAAAGACGCACTTTTCTTTCTTATTGTAGCAGACGTCGCAGGCTGTTCGGGGCATATCAGGTTTGTAGTCTGCGCTTACGGATGGGTTCTGGTCATTTCGGCTGTTGGTATGGAGAAAAGATAAAAAGCTGGAGCGGGGTCATCAACTGAGCGGCAAAACACGGACGGGGTAAAACAAATGCGAATGCGACTAATGCGAGTCGCGGCAAAATGAATAATGCGTTAAGTCGCTTCTCTAAAGCCCCGCCCGGAGAAGTGGCCGAGGCACCTCGGCCGTCCATCGTCACCTTGGGCAGTCTGATGTGAGGCGCTTTGACAGCTTCCGGCTGAAATGTTTTTAGACCCTTGTTTTTCAGCAATTGCTGCAAAGCATGAAGACGAGAACTATTACCCAAATGAGGGCGGGATTCTATGAATATACCAGATTATCGCCAAGACAGGTTGCGGCTGGACCTCGCCGTGGTGCCGTGAATGATGTATCCTAACGGCGTCCGCGGTTGCCGGAGATTCCCAGATGCACGGAGCAACGGAACACCTCACATTCCCTTGACGTGTACGTGTGCGGCCTCAGCTGGAACAAAAGGTGGAATATTGATTAAAAAGAGAACGAAGCAAGAAGTCTCCTGCGCAGTTGTGCACGTTGCATGCGCGGACGGAGTTACATCGTGACGGGTTTCCATTATGCGACAGATATTTTTCAAACACCAACGTGTGGGAATTTTCCGTTACTTCTGTACACTCCGGCAGTTTCCTGGTTATGCAGGGTAGTTGCGCATCATTGACGTAAACCAAGACGGGGCAACAGTCAACACGATGCTGAATCAAGCCGATGAGTTTTCTTCCAAGACTCACTAGCAATGAAAGGCCAGTGGAGCTTGACGGACTTCAAAGCCCGAAGAAATAGCACGGAGTTTGCGACAGTGGCAGTAGCCCCGCTTCCGACGCAGGCGGTTTACCGGAGACTATTGTCCCGTTCAGGAAGTCGTCCCATCTCCAGCTTGCTGGGGTGCTGAAACCCGAGGCTGCAGGATGAAATTCCAATGTACAAGAGCCGTTGCACGTGTCCAAGTCTGCTCCGACGTTTCCCATCATCGAGTGCTTCCAGCAACGTTAATCGAGTATATAAACCCAAGTTGGTGGTCAAAAGGCCCATCTAATTCTTCTCTACTCAGACTCTATCCGTCCGGTGCATTTTCCCAACAAAAGAGTCATGGATGCCGCTCTTAGTAAAGCAGAGCTCGCCACTGCGGGCGATATCTTTGACGTCATCATCATCGGTGCCGGCATATCTGGTATCAACACAGCATACTACCTCCAGGCCCACGGGCCTCCAGGGGCTTCGTACGCAATTCTCGAAGGACGTGGCGAAATTGGCGGAACCTGGGATCTCTTTCGTTACCCTGGAATACGATCAGATTCCGATATCTACACCTTCGGGTTCTCATGGAATCCATGGAAAGGCGACAACCCTCTAGCCAGCGGCCCATCCATCATGTCTTACCTGCATGAGTCGGTGTCGAAGTATGGTATCGACAAAAATATCAAGTTTCACCACCAAGTCATCTCGGCAGACTGGCAGTCATCAGAGTCGCTATGGACATTACAAACAACTGGGCACGGTGACAAGATCAATTGTTTCAAGGCCCGTTTCGTCGTCCTAGGTACCGGTTACTATGATTATGAGCAACCGCTGGCGGCGGAGATCCCTGGCATCAAAAACTTCACAGGCCCAGTCGTTCATCCACAGTTCTGGCCCGAAGATCTTGATTACCGGAACAAGCACGTGGTCATCATTGGAAGTGGAGCGACTGCGGTGACATTGCTACCAAACATGGCCACGGAGGCCAGTCGAACGACAATGCTTCAGAGAAGCCCAACCTACATTACGGGGCTGCCAACCCAGAAGAGCCTTCCCAGCAGGCTAATGCTGTCTGTACTTCCAAGGAGTATCTCGAGCCGAATTCTGAGAGTTCAGTTCATCTTGCTCGGTTACCTGCTTTATTACTATTGTCAGCTATTCCCTCAGTCAGCACGGAAAGCTTTACTGGGACGCGCTGCCAAGGAGCTGCCCCCTTCAATTCCTATGGATCCGAACTTCAGTCCCAGATACAACCCCTGGCAGCAACGTCTTTGTGTGTGTCCAGACGCTGATTTCTTCGCGGCGTTACGCTCTGGGAAGGCAGACGTCGTAACCGACGTCATTGACGTGGTGACCAACAACGAAATTGTGTTGAAGTCTGGAAGAATTCTCAAGCCAGACATCATTATCACCGCAACTGGGCTCAAAATACGGTTCGCTGGCGCGATCTCCCTTTCTGTCAACGGAAACCCCGTGGATCCGAACCAGAAGTTCGGGTTCAAGGGCTGCATGCTCCAAGACGTGCCCAACTTGGCATATGTGTTCGGATATGCCAATGCATCTTGGACTTTGGGTGCCGAAGCTACAAGTTCATACCTGGTTCGTCTTTGGCGGAGCATGAGATCGAATGGCATCCACTCTGTTACACCGTATACTGCGGATGCTAACAACATGAAGCCCAAGCCTGTCATGAGTCTCACCTCAACATATGTCAGACATGCAACCAAGGTATTTCCCAAAGCTGGAGATGGACTGTGGGCTGCAAGAAAATTCTATATGCTTGATCTCTGGCGGGCTATGTTTGGGAATATCTTTGCCGGATTGAAAGTCGCATAGGAAACTGGCTGGGGCTGACAATACCTCAAGTCTGCTGTGCGACCTTTATTGCCGGAGGATCTTGGTGTATTGCCAAACCTCTGGGCATTCTTTGTGTATTAGACAAGTTATCTCTATGGACTAAACATGACCGTCTCCTTTCTTTCATCTGTTCGTGCCCTTCACTGTTACGGACTCTGTATCGTGTGTTTCATCTCTTTATATGCCTTACCTCTCACCTCTCGAGTATAACACCATTCAGCACTTTTCCTTTCAGAGAAACCATAACTATCTACATTTGCCAGTTGAATGTTAATCGCCATGTCAGCAGACTCCAAGTTCGGTAGTGTAATCGGGGCAACCTTTGACTTGTTGCATAAAGCTTGTTACTTGCAATATTACTTGACCACTGTAGATACAGCAGTCAGCGTCGTGATTTCAATATTCTCTATCTTTCTGACTGCCGCTCATGTTCTATGAAACTTCTAGCTTGAATTTGGTTTTATTATGTATGATTAGGTCCATAATCCGGTACAGCATCTCCAGATTGTGATTGGCAAATCCCCAGCTGGCGATGTGGTCCAACCTCGGCGTCCAAGTCAATTTCGTATGTTTTTAAAACCAATTACAACGCAAATAAAATAAGTTTGCAGAACTATTGCGGGCCCGTCACAAGCTCAGTCACATCTTTCTCATTTTTTCCAATCCTCAGGGCACAGCCATAATAGTAATGATCGTTTTTCTTCCGTCTGGATGAGCCGACGTTCGGTTGCATGTTGGATCCACTCACTGGAGTGCTAACTTCAGGGGTGTTTCTTGGGTCTTGCTCCTAATTCGCTTGATAGCCTGAGACTCTGTTGGAGGCCTGCATGTTGTCGTGGCATTTGAATGCGCCATGCCGGTGTGACTACCTTCTTGTGGACGTCTCCGACTGAGAATCCTTGCGCTCTGCAGCAATTACTGCACATAAATCTTATAAGACTGCTTGGACTTGACCAAGGCGGCAGATTCTTTTCCTTTCTATTCCTTCAGCAAAAAGGACTAATATCAACACGTGCTTCTATACGTCCGACCTTGTCCCTCTTCGATATGGGTATCGAATACGATGTCGGAGGCAAAGTTGCATTGGTTACTGGCGCAGGATCAGGTCAGTATGGATCCTCTCTTCGTTGTAGACATGCATTCCCAAGCCTTCAAGCATTCAAGTATACTTACACAAACCCCCTGTTGCCTGGTAGGAATCGGCCTCGCCATTGCCCAAAGACTTCTTGCGCACGGCTGCTCAGTGATTTTTGCAGACTTGGATCTACGTGCAGAAGCTACGGAAACTATTTCTAAGTTTCCCTATCCACCAGCTGACGACGTTCACCCCTCAGCTGTCTTTCACAAGATAGACATAACCAACTGGTCTGATTTAACTTCGCTCTGGACAACATCAGTGGACACCTTCGGTCGTGTCAATATAGTCATCAACAATGCAGGCATTTTTGAGCCTCCTTGGTCATCCTTTTGGAACCCGCCGGGGATTTCTCCACAGTCCAGAGACCCTGTTGACGCTACAGTGGGATCATACCACATTTTCAATGTCAATACCATAGGTCCCATCCGCCTAGCACAGATGGCGGTGGACTATTGGCTGCAAAACAGGGACACCGAAGGCAACCTGCTCTGGGTTTCTAGCATGGGGGGTTACATCCACTCAATCCAGACACCATTCTACTTTGCGAGCAAGGCTGCCATCCTGAGTGTGGTCAAATCATTGCAAGGTTTAAAGGAACTTGTTGGTATTAGGAACTCGGTGATCTGCCCAGGGCCAACAAGAGTACGTCGCTTATTATGATGTTGTTATATCCGAAGGATAAACAACCATCTTTGCGCAATTGCTAACTTCCTGATTTAATTGGCCTAGACTCCCTTGTTCGACCAGGAATTTTGCAGAGATCGTCTCCCTGTCGATGATCTTGCTTTATCAGCTGAGAATGTAGCTGATGCTATGATGAAGCTTCTTGCCGAAGAGCAGTATGGCAACGGAAATATCCTCGAGATTATGATGACTGGTAGTAGAGATCATCCTCAGGTTCATCAGAAAGAGGTTCAGCTGGAAGTTCTTTATCCGACAGCTAGTCCCATGGGTGCAGGCACAAAAGCCATGGAAGAGGAACTGAATTTCATGCGAATGGTTGCCCAACAGGGAATGCGTTCAACTTGCGCACCAGAGGGAAAACATTAACAGAAGGCCAAACTACCATCCGAGAAAAATGCCAACTACGACTGTGATTGATCTCTCAATTTTAGACTGCCACCCAAAATTGACCTGTTCTCTTCTTGAAACTCTTGATTCCTCTCCGATTCAGCACACAAGTGTTGACACGTAATCTTTTCTCCGCGTGAAGGTACGGGATGCACCGGGAGTCCGTGTGTTATACTCCGTCTCGTTGATCTGTCACTCGCGCTTTTCCGATCGGTAATATTCCGCGTAAGTCTGCTTGTACCCCAGAATCCAACGTCCCCAAAACGCCACAGCAGTCAGAAGTATTCTACTCGCAATTCTTCCGAAGGGTTGCCAAGAGATCGGCACGGCAAGTGGTGTGTCCGCACTATGGAGGAACACAAACAGCTGAAAGACGCTGGGTTGCATTCCAGCACTTTTGCAATCGTCTAAATATCCGAAGAAGTTGCGGAAGAACCTTTGCTCATTTTCATAAGATTCCGGTGTCAAGTGAATGTCCACAACAAGATCCTCAGACTTGCTTGCGTTCTCGAACCGGTGATAGGTACCGGCTTTGACGGAAGCTGTTGTTTGGCCATCGGGCTCATCCGACAAGGTGACGAATGGCTTAGGGTCCACTCCTCGGAAAAAGTTCCCTTTCCCAGATTGAAGCCGGAAGAATTCATCTTGGTATATATGATAGTGAAACGGCGGCTGTATTATGGATACTCCGTTCTCCTGGGTCGTCGGCGGTAAACGATGCGTCATGATGTACTCCGATCCAGGTGCGGAGAATGAAACAGACGACCGTCCATTCTCATAGAATATCGGATTGTTGGTCGCACTATTTGTACGTGGCGGGTGAGGGGCTCTCATAAAGGACAGCATCGTGCTGGTAACAAAGTGGCTTGTTTGGCGGCCGGCTCTTGGAGCATCAAAGAAATACGGTCGGGACCAAAAGCGTCCTTTTAGAGTTGTTCGTGGAACGGCGTTTGCGGGGTTTCCCTCAGCCGATACTCGACCAACCAGACAAGCTCGTGTTCAATTGGCGGAAATTCCGAACGTTCGGAATCGTACTGATGTTGGGGAGTGATCGTCACAGACGGAATTAGACCGCGGGTTTGCGGAAGTGCGGAATTACGGGGCTATGATTATGGTACCAAAGAAGTCTGCCGAAGAGAAGACTTGGAATGGACATTTGACTCCGTTTATATTCAACGATCGGAAAATTCCCGCATGCTGCTGAAACCAACTGATGACGGACAAGATTACTATTACATGAACATATTGAGCTTCCGGATGTATCGACATGAGGGAGTGGACACCTCAGACTGAGTTCCATGGGTTGGGATACCCAGGGTCTGTAATGTTAACCCTGACGACCGGGCTGAGCCAGCTGTCATAATCGTCCGAGTCGTTGATATCTCCACCCCATCTCAATGCTCGAACAAGAACACGATAGTCTGCATTAGGGAGTTGGTACAAAGTCCCATTAGCCAACTCGACCTCGGCCCAAGTCCATTCGGTACCGTAAACGCTGTAGCCACGGAACAGGATTGACGTAGTGTACTTAGGCTTGTCGCCGCCATACATAGAGCCAATCAGGCCGTAGCTCTTGACCCCAGCGAAGTTGTCGAGCGAGTTGAGATCCAAAGGCGGTTGCAGGGTGGTGGTGTTAGTGAAGGAAGTCGAGTTCGAGGGTCCTCCGGGAATGTAACCAAGAGATGAAGGTGTGAAGTTGTAGGCGGGATTCGAAGCGAGATCAACAGGAACAGCATCCAATCGAACGTATGCGGAGGGCTGGTCGATAAAGAGAGTAATGATAGGGTTGTTGTCAGACGGACGTGTCTCGTTTTCTGGGACGTCCTTGGCCGGAAAGTTGAAGACCATTCTGTCGTTGTTACGAACGCCAGTATCCCCTGCACTGATAAAGGGAAGTGTAGGGATTCCCACTGGGGGCTGCAGCTCTGGCGATAGGTTCGGGACATCGCCCGTGTAAATATTCGGCTGAGTGCTTCGGGCATACGGGATACCGAGATAAGGAAGGACGAACTCTTCGTCATTATCAGTGATTGTGATGAAGCCGCTGTACACAGGCAACAGGCTAGGGTCAATTTCAGGAGGTTGAATTTCGAACTCGACCGTAGCTTTGCCGCCAGATGGAATTGTCAAAGATTTCTCGCTGAAGGAAACGTTGGCATAGATCGAGTTGAAGTTGAGAAACCAGTAGAACATATCGTTGACGTCAAGAGTCTTGGCCTTGGGGAGTGCATCAACTTCGGCGGCACCCTTATGGCCAATCGAGTACGTCTTGGCCTGGCCAGACTGATTCTCAATCGTGAAGTTCTGCTTGGCGGGTTTGGCAGTATCTCCAAGGTTGAACTCCGTGGTCGAAAACACTGTCTCGGTTGAGACTGCCTTCAAAATATTGACCAGACCCGATCCTTGTTGGGCCGCCGTTGTCAAGATTCCGCCCCCTTCGTACTGGTTCAGAGGAGTTGCGGATGATTGCAGGCGTCTCGCAATCTCTTTCGGAGAGAGGCTAGGGAACTTCTGCTTCAGAAGAGCGTAGCATCCAGCAAGACTGAGAAACAGTTAGCATATATCCAGACCATGATGAAGAGTAACATACTGAGGGGTGGCCATAGAAGTCCCAGAGATGATCGCATAGCCCCAACCGTTGGAAGTAACCCAGGTGCTGAGAATGGTGCCCCCCGGTGCCGAAACCTGTGGCTTCAATGACATCTCCATAGTGGGACCAAAAGTTGAGAACCATGAAGTCGTGTTTCCGGTTGGTTGCGGGATTTGATGAACGCTCTGGTCTCTGAAAGTCAAAGTGTAGTTTCTTCCTTGTTCTGCAATACCTGCCAGGATCTTGTCTGACTCAGACTTCTTGATTCTCACAATGTCCACGTCCCCGTTAGCTCCCGGAGAGTCGATTTCAACGTCGCTGGTGTCAGGCAACCACTCCCAGACATTTTTGAAGCCAGAAGAATTGGTGCGCACGTCAAGGTCGAGAGTACAGCTGCTGCCTGAGCTAATCAGTACGATGACGTTGTCCTTCTCTGGAAATGCAGCGATCGCGTCAGTCCATGCCTGGTCCACACAGTTCTGTTCATCGTCGTCGGCGTAGAAAACATTGTAACGAGCGGACGCATTGATAGGAACCACTCGAGCGTACTCGATCGTTGAGTCATCTGAGCCAACAGCGTTGTACATCGTCGTGAAGACCACGTCGCTGACAGAGCCGACCGAGATAACGCTGGCGTCCTGGGCGGGAGCAGAAGACAGATAGATACCCTGATCTCCCTCGTTGCCAGCAGCCACGGTCATGCCGATACCTTGAGCTTGAATCTTTGCAAGAAGAGGAACGTAAGGTGACCCAGTCTCCCAGACAGCGGTCTCTCCAATAGACATGCTGATGAGATCGACACCATCGCTTGCTGCCTTTTCGAATCCTTGCATCAGGATGTCATCGGTCGTGCCTCCGGTGCAGCCCAAAACTCGGTAAGCATACAACGATGCGTCAGGAGCGACTCCGACAATTCCAAAGCCAACTCCGTCAGGATCTCTAGCAGCGATGATTCCTGTGCAGTATTAGACACCAAGTCTGGTGTTGTGAAGACATTTGAGCTTACCAGCAACGTGAGTTCCATGACCTCCATCAAGACAAGTTGTCAACGGATCATCATCGGGCACCGGATCGTTGTATCCCACAAAATCATCCCCGACCAGATCGTAGCCTCCCGAAACCTTGAAGCCAGCTCCAAAGCCGCCTCCGAGAGCTGGATGACGATAATCAACTCCAGTATCCAAGACTCCAATCTTGACGCCTTTGCCAGTAACTCCTAGGCCGTGAACTTTATCGGCACCTGTCATCTTCAGGCTAGAAAGAACATCGCTGGTCCCGTTCACTGTCGCAACTTGCGCCACGTCTCGCAAATGAATAGGCTGGACTCCGACCGGAACGTATTCATTGGGAGCTTTGGGGCTTCTTCCGTGAATCACAGGGGCGGGGCGTTCATAGTATCGGTTGGGCCAGACCTGTTTGACTTGCGGCAAAGCCAAAAGAGTGGTGATATCCGTATCGTTTTTGGCGTTGATCGAGAGTCCATAGAAATATTCCGGGTTTTTGAATTCATGTCGGACCGAATAGTCCAGCACGTCTTCAGCTCGGCGATGGAACGCAGAATGAGCATCAACTTCAATGCCATCGGCAGCTCGACCATTGATAGAGGCAGCAGTTGGCTCCAACTCAATGATGAAGCCATGGCTCGGAGGAGGTGTGATCTTCGTAGCTGATCCGGGCTTCAAAACCGCCAGTCCTGGCGTAGCCAGGGCGGCGGCAATAGCCAAAGCCTGCAGTGCGAACTTCATAATGGAAACAAGTAAGAGAGTGTGGTGGTTGCAACATGAAAGACGAAGTACGCAAGAAAATAGGAAACACGATGCAGAGCGAAGGCTATGATAAGTAGGACCTGCGTATCAAACGTTCTCTCGTGTAATCAGTTGAGAGCTCTCGGCAATGAGGTGTCGGCCGAGTCCAAGGCGTGATTCACGATAAGGATGGCGATATGAATCTGCAATTTGCTCAGATTATCTCGAGGTCCTTTTGTGTTTCAATATCAGGGTAGCCACTAACCTAGGTAGTATCGGGTAGGTGTTGTAGATTTCCGATCGCCCGGCAATCTACATCGCTGAGGCTTGAAAGCTTGATTAAGCCTGTGAGACGAGGACGACCA
This sequence comes from Colletotrichum sp. SAR 10_76, assembly GCA_025327145.1. Classification (NCBI taxonomy): domain Eukaryota; kingdom Fungi; phylum Ascomycota; class Sordariomycetes; order Glomerellales; family Glomerellaceae; genus Colletotrichum; species Colletotrichum sp. SAR 10_76. The sequence continues at coordinate 21,440 of JAKMWU010000250.1, read as the reverse complement.
CGGCATCGAGTCATTTCTATAAGCCCACCAATTGAAGAGCTCATACGACAACCTCGTATTCTTCCAAAGACGGGGACAATCAATGATGCGTGGTACATCCTCGCATGTTTGGTCGAATTAGGAAGGTCGGTGGTGGATACCTCGAAATGAACACTGCTATCGCCCCCAAACTTTATTGCCGCCGGCATTCACGATATTTTGGGGGTCGTGTTCGATCGATTATTCCACAGCAGCATGAGCGATGCAAAACTTGACGTATTTAATCGACGCAATGATTGAACTAGGAAAGAAATATGTAACATCTGGTTTACTCTGGTTATATCTGCATACCTATCATCAATTGGTCAAATAGATCTGCTATTCGCCAAGGTGTTTAGAGGCGTGGCTGATTGTGAATGCCATCGTAACTTTCTTGAACAGTGTATATGATTACATTAAGGCCATACGTGTAGGATTGATCATGGAGGTTTCTCAGGTCGCAGCCGGCCTCGTCAAGTCTTCTGCATAGTGATTCAGTACTTGTTCCCAGAAAGCGTCCTGCCAGGTGGGGGAACTGCAGCAGGTCGCACCTGAAGGGTTGTAAAAGGTCTAATGAACGATGCTCAATAAGTTGATATAGGTCATTTGTAGAACTCAGACTCTATCTTCAAAGTAATCATGTTGCTTTACGAACTGCTTCATCAATTCACGTTTATTATATTTAATAGACTGCATTATAGTTTACTGCTATATATCAACGTATAATGTTAAGCCTTTGCTATTGTAGATTATCCGCGCTCTGATACCATCGTTTAAGAATGAAAATGCTTCTTGGAATAGTCTTAAATCATGTAAGTTTACCAAAGCACAAATAATGAACCAAGAGAAAACGGTCCTATACAAACGTCTGGTTCCTGCTCTCTGACTATGTTCTATCCAATGGCATATCATCAGGCTGGACTTTCTATCTTTCCGCTCACTACCCTATCTATGTAAGGCCAAGCTTTGTCGAAATCGGCTCCCACAGCATTTGGATCGAGACCCCTGAAAATTCAGCGTAGGGAATGTTCCACGCTCACCCAGAACCCGTGATACATGCTCTAAACTATCTGACCCGGGACGGATTGTACGTCATCATCGAATCTCTTACTGAAAAGACACCCATGTTTGCAACAGGATTAAAGCCCAGAGTCTGGATTGAAGGCAACCAGACCGCCTTTATGCCGCTGTCTCGTAGCTTTCCAGGCCATTAAATGCGTCGCGATTGGCTGAAATATGAGCGAACTTGGGTGGCAACGCCGCAAAACACGGCACAATAAACATCGTGTAAGGCCATTGCGCCAGCACCACAAGTTCATTTCTAGAAACGTGGTGGGAATTCTTCCTGATATCTTCGGCCTCTTGGACATGAACATGTTGTGCATGCCTGCGGAATCGTCATTGTGATATCGAGGAAATAGAAGTTGACGGTGCTTTTTGTACTCAGTCTAACCGATTTCAAGCTGTCAAACTGCGCTTATCTGCGATTATTGATGATAGTTTAACTACCCATCCATGACTCTGAAGCTTGGTCGGAAAAATTAGAAGCACGTCTTTCTTTTGTCCGATTATCTAGATAAATGCGACCTTGACCCACGTAATTCAGCCACTACCTAATGACAAAGTCACTAGCTATTTTGGGAAGGCCCATGACTGGCGTCGGCAGCCCACACCTCCCTGGCCGGCTCGTCGTAGGGGCCCGAATTGGACCGAGCGCCACGCCAGCGAAATGCCAAGATGACGATGTCTCAATGATCTCACAGAAAGTCATCCATGGAAGTAAGACAACTCGGGCTTCCTACAGCCGCACAGCCGTTCGCACACTTCGGACGTTGAAAATGTCCGGCCATGTCCATTTTCTGTGTGGAAGTCAGGGATTCGGCGGCCGCGGCCGGGGCTAATCGCCGATGCGTGTCGATCGGCGCGTGGACCGTCAGCACCAAATTCGCGGATGCTGTGTCTATGACGAAAGCATCACATTGCTTTTACCCAGATGAGGCTCCTTGATTAAAAATTCCATAGGTCCACCAGGCACCATCTCTGGAGAACTAACGCGGAACTGACGCGACCGACCAATCCACTAGTTGCAGGCTGTACGTCGTCATAGATTTTATTCGGCCGACCCGATGCAAAAACCGATTGTACTTCTTGCACCTTCGACGTGTTGTTCGCGTCGACAATGGCTCAGAAGCTCTAGAACCTGGTAGTCTGGCATGTGGTTCACAGGGAAACAAATATGACTATTCCATAACCGCGCCCTTTATTCATGCACCCCGTCTCCCGTGCTAATGTTTACTGAAGATCATCGAACCTGTTCCGACGCGACCAATTTTACTGCCACGGTAACATTCTCCACCAATCTAGAAGTTTTGTGAAGCCATCGTCGACCGCCGTCATGGAGGAGAAACCCACACCGCGAGACAGTGACATCCCTGGGGGTTTCCCTGAGACGCCTAGTGTTGCATTGGCGAGTAGTTGTGCTACCTGCTCTCCAACAGGGTCTTCTAGCCAAGATGGAGAAGACTTTCATGCTGAACCTTCCCAAGCTCATGGTTGCGTCAAATGCACAGCATCAGCAGTGGGTAGGCGCATGTCTTCCGACGTCCGCCAGCCAGGTCCTCATTCGACGCGACAAAGCTCCACATCGTACTTTAACATTGGCACGACTTCGTCAACAGCGCACCGCAACTCTTCGTCCACTACCGTCATCGCGGGCCATAGCAACTACAACGACAACAACAATCACGACCACGATGGCAACTCTGCTGCTGCAAGCGACCGAAATGAGATGTCTACAGCCATGGCAGACGCCTCCCGGGGGCAACAAGAAGTTGACAAATCGGGCGCTTCTTCCAATTACTCAAACGAACTCGAGGTCGAAAGTACCCAATTCGCGCCTCTTAAGACCAACACGAGCACCACCGAGAGGCAGAGGCCCCAGGCGAAACGACAAGGTACGACGATGACAGAAGAAGACCTCTTCCGGGCCCTCTCTCGACGTCGTACGAATGCGACCAACCAGTCCGAAGCAGGTCAAGAGGAGGAGCAACAAGAGGTTGAACGTCTCATGTCTAGAATCTTTGGTCGTGCACGTCAAGAGCAGAGTGAGGAGGAGAAGACGAGGCATAGTGGCGTCGTGTTTCGAAACCTCACTGTGAAGGGTGTCGGGCTGGGCGCAAGCCTCCAACCGACTGTTGGAGACATCTTCCTTGGCCTTCCCAGAAAGTTTAAGTTGCTCCTCACTCGCGGCCCCAAGGCTGCATTTGCTAAGCCTCCTGTCCGCGAGCTCATCAGCCGCTTCGATGGCTGCGTCCGGCCTGGCGAGCTTTTGCTTGTTCTTGGGCGGCCGGGTTCAGGATGCAGCACTTTTCTGAAGGCTTTCTGCAATCAAAGAGCTGGGTTTGAATCTGTCGAGGGTCACGTTACGTACGGTGGGACCGATGCTAGTGAGATGGCGAAGAGATTCAGGGGAGAGGTCATTTACAACCCGGAGGACGACCTGCATTACCCAACTCTGACCGTCAAGAGGACTTTGAAGTTTGCCCTTCAGACACGCACTCCGGGCAAGGAATCGAGACTTGAAGGCGAAACTCGGCAAGACTACATCCGCGAGTTTATGCGAGTTGCCACGAAGCTTTTCTGGATAGAACACACTCTCGGCACCAAAGTTGGCAATGAGTTTGTTCGCGGCGTCTCGGGTGGCGAAAGAAAGCGCGTGAGCATCGCAGAGGCTATGGTTACGAGAGCGTCCGTTCAGGGATGGGACAATTCGAGCAAGGGCCTTGACGCCAGCACCGCGGTCGAATATGTTCGCTCCATACGAGCCATGACCAATATGGCCGAGACATCGACTGCTGTTTCGCTTTACCAGGCTGGCGAGTCTCTCTACGACCTCGTTGACAAGGTTTTACTCATCGACTCTGGCAAATGCCTATACTATGGACCAGCTGAGGCTGCAAAGAAATACTTCATCGATCTTGGCTTTGAATGTCCTGACCGCTGGACCACCGCAGATTTCCTTACATCTGTCACCGATGAACATGAGCGTCATATTCGCGAGGGTTGGGAAAACCGCATTCCTCGGACCCCCGAGGCATTCGACTCTGCGTACAGAAATAGCGAGGCTTACCGCAGGAACGTCCAAGACGTTGAGGATTTTGAGGGTCAACTTGAACAACAAATCGAGCAGCGCCGTCGGTATGAGTCCGAGAAGACAAAGACCAAAAACTACGAAATCCCATTTCATAAGCAGGTCGTCGCCTGCACAAAACGCCAATTCATGGTTATGGCCGGCGATCGAGCATCACTTTTCGGCAAATGGGGCGGTCTGGTGTTCCAGGGCCTCATCGTTGGCAGTCTGTTTTACAACCTCCCAAACACAGCCGCCGGAGCTTTTCCTCGTGGAGGCACCCTGTTCTTTCTCTTGCTCTTCAATGCTTTGCTTGCGCTCGCCGAGCAAACAGCCGCGTTTGAGTCGAAACCCATTCTTCTCAAGCATAAGTCATTTTCATTCTACCGCCCTGGAGCCTTCGCCATCGCTCAGACCGTCGTCGATATTCCTCTAGTCTTTATCCAAGTTGTCCTGTTTAATGTCATTATCTACTGGATGGCAAACCTGGCGAGAACAGCCTCTCAGTTCTTCATCGCCACACTCATTCTTTGGCTGGTCACCATGGTGACGTACGCCTTCTTCCGGGCTATCTCAGCTTGGTGCAAGACCCTGGATGATGCCACCCGGTTTACAGGTGTGGCTGTTCAGATCCTCGTGGTTTACACGGGGTATCTGATCCCTCCCGATTCCATGCGTCCCTGGTTCGGATGGCTGCGATGGATTAACTGGATTCAATACGGCTTCGAGTGTCTGATGTCAAACGAGTTCTACAATCTCGAGCTTGAGTGCAGTCCACCTTACCTGGTTCCCCAGGGTCCCAATGCAACGCCTCAGTATCAAGGATGTGCGCTTGCTGGAAGCCTTCCCGGTCAGACAATTGTTCCGGGGTCCAGCTACATCGAAGCCTCCTTCACGTATACTCGCGCCCATCTTTGGCGTAATTTCGGCTTTCTCTGGGCTTTCTTCTTCGCTTTTGTCGTTCTTACTGCCCTGGGCATGGAACATATGAAGCCAAACACTGGTGGAGGCGCCATCACCGTTTTCAAAAGAGGGCAGGTCCCTAAGAAAATCGAAAACAGCATTGCCACAGGGGGTCGGGACAAAAAGAGAGACGTAGAATCTGGGCCGACAAGCAACTCGGAAATTATCGCGGACAACACCGTCACCAAGGAGAAGACTGAGGAAGACACTTTAGACCAGGTCGCGAGAAACGAGACAGTCTTCACTTTCCGCGATGTCAACTACACGATTCCGTGGGAGAAGGGTAGTCGCAACTTGCTTTCCGATGTCCAGGGTTATGTCCGTCCTGGAAAATTAACCGCCCTCATGGGCGCGTCAGGTTAGTGAGTCTTGGGTGCTCTAGATAGCTCAACTGACAACGTTTAGGTGCCGGCAAGACAACGTTGTTGAATGCACTGGCTCAACGCCTCAAATTTGGCACCGTGACTGGCGAGTTTCTCGTTGATGGACGTCCTCTACCCAAGTCGTTCCAGAGAGCCACTGGTTTCGCGGAGCAGATGGACATCCATGAGCCAACCGCGACCGTCAGAGAAGCTCTTCAGTTTTCGGCCCTTCTTCGCCAGCCGAGAGAAATCTCCAAGAAAGAGAAGTACGACTATTGTGAGACCATCATTGACCTTCTCGAGATGCGTGATATTGCCGGCGCAACTATCGGGAAAGTAGGAGAGGGTCTCAACGCCGAACAGCGAAAGAGACTTACGATCGGAGTTGAGCTGGCGTCCAAACCTGAGCTGCTCATGTTTTTGGACGAGCCTACTTCCGGTCTCGATTCAGGCGCCGCTTTCAACATCGTCCGGTTTTTACGCAAACTAGCTGATGCTGGCCAGGCCGTCCTTTGTACTATCCACCAACCGTCTGCTGTTTTATTTGAACACTTCGATGAGCTTCTCTTGCTTAAAGCCGGCGGTCGAGTTGCCTACCATGGCCCACTTGGTAACGACAGTCAGGAGCTCATCAATTATTTTGTGTCCAATGGTGCTCACGAGTGTCCCCCCAAAAGCAATCCTGCGGAGTACATGCTCGAAGCTATTGGTGCTGGAGATCCCAACTATCAAGGCAAGGATTGGGGCGATGTCTGGGCTCAGTCAAAGAACAGAGAGGCGCGGTCTCGGGAGATTGATGAGATGCTAGCCAAAAGGAGAGACGTCGAGCCTTCCAAGAACCTCAAGGATGACCGCGAGTATGCCATGCCGCTATCGACACAGACCATGGCCGTGGTGAAGCGGTCGTTTGTTGCGTACTGGCGCACCCCCAACTACATCGTCGGCAAGTTCATGTTACACATTCTCACCGGTCTGTTCAACTGCTTCACATTCTACAAGATCGGCTACGCATCTATCGACTACCAGAATCGACTGTTTTCAATCTTCATGACGCTCACCATCAGTCCTCCCCTCATTCAGCAACTTCAGCCAGTCTTCTTACATTCCCGTCAAATCTTTCAGTGGCGCGAGAATAACGCCAAGATATACAGCTGGTTTGCCTGGACAACCGCTGCCGTCCTCGCCGAAATTCCTTACGCCATCGTTGCCGGAGGCATCTACTTCAACTGCTGGTGGTGGGGGGTGTTCGGCTGGCGCACTTCCGGCTTCACTTCCGGCTTTGCCTTCCTTCTCGTCATTTTATTTGAACTTTACTATGTCAGCTTCGGTCAGGGAATCGCCGCATTTGCACCCAATGAGCTGCTCGCATCTCTCCTGGTGCCCATCTTCTTCCTGTTCGTCGTCAGCTTCTGCGGTGTCGTTGTGCCACCAATGCAGCTCCCTACCTTTTGGCGCAGTTGGATGTGAGTTATACCGCCGGTGCAAAGGTCGCTAGAATCATGCTCACTATTCTCTAGGTACTGGCTTTCTCCATTCCATTACCTCCTCGAAGCGTTCCTTGGCGCCGCCATTCATGACCAACCCGTTCAGTGCCAGCCTGGCGAATTTGCAAGATTCCAGCCACCTCCAAATCAGTCCTGCCAAGATTACGCGCAATCCTACATTGCGCAAGCTGGTGGATATGTTCAGACTGGAGAAGGGGGCATCTGCGAGTTTTGTCAGTATGCCACCGGAGACGAGTTTGGCGCAGGCTTTAGCGTCTACTACAGTAACATCTGGCGGGACTTTGGTATCTTCTGCGGATTCATTGCATTCAACTATTTCATCGTCTTTGTTGGGACTTGGCTCAAGTTCAAAGGAAAGAACCCGCTCAAGTCGGTAATGGCGAAGAGAAAAGTTGGGAAATAATTACGCAACGTACGTTCGTCAAGTCAGCTTAATTTCTACAAACATCAATCGTAATAATATCTTGTATATTGCGCGCTTCGCTCTGCTCATGTCTTCGTGCCATTTATCTCGTGCTCTCGTTGGGTTCCGGCACCGCCACTCATCACCCCAACTTTTGTGCGAACAAGCGCCTTGCTAAACGAGAATCGTGGAAATCATAACGCTGTATCAATTGAATGGGAATCTATGAATGCCAAGATGGGTTGACTAAGTGAAGCTGTTGAAGGCGGTCTAATTCTTGAAAGCGCCACCGGAAAGCTCGTCTTCCAGGTCGTAATAAACTTGGAATTCGCAATAGCAGATCTCAGGATCGCTCTCGACGTCGAAATTGAACTGCGCCTCCTCGTCGGTTACAAGGACCTTGGGCAGTCCATTGGCCGCAGCCGCCTCGGCGAGCAGCTGCACCCGACATTGGCGTTCCATGGAGGTGTAGAGGAACGCCGCCTCATCAACAGTTTGACCAACAGTCAACAGTCCATGGTTACGCAGGATGCATGCCTTGCCCTTAGGACCAAGGGCCTCCGCAATCATCTCTCCCTCCTCTGGGCCGAGAACGACGCCGCCATAGCTGTTGTAAACAGAGTGGGCATCACCACGGAACTTGCAGGCATCCTGGGTGAGCATCTCTAGACGGCGTCCGAAGACGGACCAAGCCTTGCCATACATGCTGTGGCAGTGACACACGGCGTGAACATCAGGACGGGCCTTGTGGACGGCAGCATGGATCAGGAATCCGGCCGTGTTGGGGGGCTTCGTGCGGTTGCCGCCGATGACGGCGCCGTCGAGATTGACAAGAATCATGTCGCTAGCCTTGAGCAGACCAAAGTGCTTGCCGAGGGGGTTGGTCCAGAAGGCGTCGTGGATCTCGGGGTCCCGCACGGAGATGTGACCGCTCATACCCTCCACATAGCCCTCGCGGGACCAGTGGCGAAACGCGGCAGCCATGTGTTCAAGCTGCCACTGGCGTTGGGAGGCGAAGTCAGGGAACTTGGGGATACCGGCCAGGACAACATCGCCATGGGACATGGCCTGCAAAGGCGTCTTGTTCTGAAGCTCGTGGCCATGCTTGGAGTGCGATGCCTCCTTAGGTACGACGGCTGTACCGCCGACAGCGGGGGCGGTGTCGATAGTGGCGGACGGAGCCATGTTGAAAGTTTTCCAAAGAGACGCCGATATCCGGACTCGATGTCGTGCGTGGGTCAGAAGCGGCCTTCCAAATGTGTTTCTGTCGTGAAGATTTTGATCTCTGGTTGACGATGCGAGACGCCTGGCTTGTAAATGCCCGTTGGAACTGGAAGTAGGTGTCGAGGCAATATGTCGGTTTACACACTGGAATGCAATCAAGGTTATGATCGGAGAAGGAGCGGGAACAGGCCGATTGATAACGCGCGACTTGCGATAGGCGTAAATGTCAGACAGCCATTCTGTACGGGGAAGTCTGGTCGGAGCGGGGTTGCGGGGGGCGAGATAAGGTACGACCGGGATCTCTTCTCCAGAGAGGACCGGAAACCGGATACCGGCCCGGTCCAATGTTCGGACGGCCGGCTAAGGGCCAGCTTGCGGCACAAGCGGGCTCGGAGACCAGACTTGCAGCCGGGCACCCGCAAGGATTCATTCCTCTCGTGAACATCAAGACTATCACCAAACACACTCTACGCATCATGGCTGTAATGGACGAAGTAGAACGGTGGTATGATGAAACAAAACGTCGCGAGAGGGTATGTTACAATAGCGAGCCCATGCAAATTCCACCACCCGTCATTAAACCAAGGAATTCTCTTTTACAGCGACCGTCCTCGTCGTTATACGAATACTTTTGTTTACCCTTGCTGCGCAGCACACGGTTCCCCAACAACACGCCGCTCGCCGTCACTTTCCTGAAGAATCGAGATCGCCGCTGCGTTCGTGACTCGGGCAGAACATGTACCAAAAATCCCATTAGTTCGTCATTAAATAGCAGGCAACCTGCCGGTGTTACTAGCAGTGCGAAACCTTCAGCTTAGGCCTTTCACCGCTTGGCCTGCAGAGCCTTGTCCAGGCATTGAATAATCTGGTCAAAGGTTAGTGAACGGGCGCGATATCAAGGAATGGTTGCTCAAGACATACCTCGTCTCCCCAAACACCCTGGTTGCTGAGATAGCGGCCCATCCCCCTTACCAGCTCCAGCTGCTCTTCGACGGTCAAGCCGGTAACAGCCATTTCCATGACGCTGCCAAGACTGGCTTTATTGATGGCGATGAAAGAGTGGTAGTACATGTAAGTGAAGAACCCCATGATGAACTGGCAATCCATGCGATCAGTCATGCCGCCATGGCCCGGAATAGAGTCGCCAAAGTCCTTGATCTTGAAGGTGCGCTTCAAGCCGGACGCGAAGAAGCCGCCGAAAGGAGCGATGAGCGAGGCAAATGTTGCCAGGACCAGGGTGTGGAACTGAACAGGGGCCATGGTCAAGGAGAGGCTCTCATTCATGTTGGGCGGGAGGAAGAAGAGCGGAGGCAGGCGGTAGGTCTTGAGGTTGAAAACAGGGTTACGGGTGCACTCGAGGCCAGTGAAGATGTTTGCGGCGAGATCCTGGGTAGGTCAGCGGCAGATCATTCCGGAGACGCAGCGATAGTATACTCACAGTAACCGGGCAGATGAAGAAGGAGGAGCGCATCAGGAGGTTGGTCAGGAGCATGCCAAAGACGATAGTCATGATCCAGGCGCCAACGAAGCCCTCGACGGTCTTCTTGGGCGACAGCTTGATCAGCTGGGTCCGGCCAAATGTGATTCCCACCAGATACGCCCAAATGTCATTGGTAATGACCATGGCGGCTGGGAGGAAGAACCAGATCATGCCCTCGAAGACGTTGTTCATGATGAAGTGAGCCTGGACGACGATGAGGTACAGGGCCATGTGCGTCCATGCAAACTGGGTGAACTGGAATTTGTAGTGACCGGCCTGAAGAGATGTGACGAAGAAGACGAAACCTGAAGGAGTTAGGATCTAGGATACGTCGAAGATGTAGGGGCGCGGGGCAAGTAGAACTTACCGAAGATGTAGAGAATGAAGCTGATGAAGCGGTGGTGGGTGGCCAGGGGAAGCAGGACCTTGTCGACCAGCACGATATGCTTGAAGTAGTAGATGACGGTTTCGCCGTATAGGAAGTACATGGTGGTGGCCAGCCAGTACCAGTTGAGGCTCTTGGAGGATCGCAGCTGACGGGCGCGGCTGGGAACGCTGGCAATGGCGATGACCTCCTTGAAAGAGATGATCTGGATGGCCGTGATGATGCAGATGATGTATAGGTGGCCCATGACGAGGGCAGCAAAGAAGCCGACGAACATGACGAGGGTCCAGAAGGTGCGCGTCAAGAAGTTTGCCTTCTTCTTTTCGTACTCGGCGCGCTTCTCGTCCTCGGGAGACTGGGGCTGCTGCGATGCGGACATTTTGTTAGTAGTGAGACGGCTACGATGGCAGACTTGGTCTGAAATGCGCGGCTTGAGGAGGACGAGACAGAGCCAGAAGAGAGGATCGGAGAGGGGAGGGATGTACCTCGGAGATGTTTTGCAAAGCAGCGCCGGTCTTGATCTTGGAGGGGGAGCCATCTTCGCTGACGTCGCTGAAGCTGGAGCGGCGGCCGTCCGCGTGGCCGTTGGTCTTGTGGGGGAACTTGACCCCCCTCCTTGTGCGTGCCATCATGTCTTTGTGTGTCTGGTGTCGACTAAAAGTGTCAAGCCGGTAACTGAGGTCTCGGGTCGTGTCGTGTCGTGGGAAGCGTCGAGGGAGGTGTTCGGTCGCTTTTTCTTTTGGGCGAGGGGCGTTCACGGGCAACGTCGGTTTTCGTCGCAGGAGGCAGGCGGGTGGTTCGGATGCGGGAAGGGTCAGCAGCGGAGAGTCGGCGCAAATTGGGCCGCTGGAGTTACTGGGGAGGGGCGGACGCGGTGATGGTCGCGGTGGTAAAATGCGATAGGTATGTATCGTGGAGAAAAAGTCGACAAGCGAATGTGGCCAGTTCAAAAGTGACGAGGAACTGGACCTGACGGGGTGCGGGTTCTGCGTCACGGGCCGAGAAAGCGAAGGAGTCGGGGGGGATTAATGAGGTAAGGCAGGAGGAGTAGGTAGGAGTGGCTTTGACGACGTGGATGTTTTGTTGAAGGGGCACCAGGCCAGGGCAGGTATTAGGTAGGTAGCTCAGTGTGGTGGTGCAGGGGAGCTGGGCCATGGAGATGGAGATGGGATGGAGAAATAAGGTGGGTAAGTTTGGTGGTACCGGCGGGTGCAGTCAGTGAGTGCCAACACCCAGGTTCTCACTCTTTTTTTTTTCTTTTTTTTTTCTTAATTTGTTTCTCCGGTGGATTTTTCTCTACCTACGTAAAGCCGAGCGGGCGGACTGACAGCGGGTCGACGGAAGGATTACAAGTGCGCTTTCTTCGCTTGTGATGCGGCTGTGAGTTGGCAATTAGCCTCAATATATCTTACTATGTACATAGGTCAAGATAAGGTAAGGTTGGTAGGTATGGCATGACGGATGGCAGCAGCAAGCCTGCAGCAATTCGATGCTCGAGCAGGCGGGCTGTTTGGTGTTGGCGGATGATGACGCTGCAAGTCAGATAGCGCAGAAAAACCTAGCTACGTCAGGTCTGTGGCTTGGCGACTGACGCCCTGGAGCGTGGGAGAGGCGCCTAAGGAAGTGTCGCACACCACGAGGGACTGGGCTCCGTACCTACACTACCGAGAGGAGATTATGTAACCCGCCGCAGGTCGAGATGAGAAAGTCCTCGATCTCGGCCAATCCGCCCACCCAGGCAGGGCCAGTACTGCGGTAGTGTCAAGCAGCGGAATGATGGTGGAGTCCGCTCCGATGCGTGGCTGTCATGGACGCTCCTTCAACCCCCCTCGTCCACAGGCAATTGCTGCAAAACCTGTCCGTCAGTAAGGTAAGGTAGATAGGACGGGATTCTTCAAGGCTCGGTCCTTCGTAGTCAACCGGAGATTCTATGTACCTTGGCCTCCCGACTCCCCGTGAGCGTGCTGGAATTAAAATACGCTTGCTGCATGTCCGGGAGCGCATGGGATGCCCTGTGGCCCCAAGTACGCGTATCGTTACAGGGCCCAACCCCTCCACCCGGCCAGGGTTCCTATGCACCACTTGCATCACTTCGCTTTTTTCGGCGAAGGTATAAAAAGCACTGCTTTTTTCGGCCGAAGTAAGTAAATTTCGCTTATTAGCATAATCTCTACTATAGAATAAATCGATTAGCTAAGTAGGAATATCTAAGTCTATAAGTAACGCTTCTATCTCTAAGTCCTCTAGAATCTACTACTCTAATTTAACTAACTTTTCCTTAGTAATTATCTCCTATATTAATAATAGTAATAGTAATAAGTAATTACCTCTTTAGGTATATAAATAATCTAGAACGTAGTTATTTATATAGATAAAAGCTAGCTTATTAGCTATATTAGGATCTAATCTATTATAAATATAGTTATATATATAATTAAGTATTAAGAAGCTTCTCTTAGAAGATATAGATATAGTAATATAGCTAAGTAATTATAAAGCTAAAGCTATTAGTTATAACCTTATTAACTTTATTAACTTTTAAGCTATATATAGCTATATCTAAGGGTTTTAAAACGCTATAGTGTTAATATATAATATCTATTAATATATAACATCTTATATAATAATAATAATACTTATAATAATACTTACTTACTTAAATATTCTATATAAAATAAACTAATAGACTTTAAGGTATAAAACCTTATATAAAAATACTCTATTTATTATAATCTATATCTATAATATTAATTATATAATATATATAGTTATATAAGTACTTTATATAATTAGTAGTTTAGTAGGTTATATTTTAGGTTATTTTTCCCTTTACTTTTCCCTACTTTAAGGAATAACTTACTAACTATATTAATAAGAATTATTATAATATATCTCTTCTCTAATTATTATCTATATAATTAAATACCTATAAATATTTAGGATTATTACTTTTTATTATAACTTAACCTTATTTATAACCTTATACTATATAAATATATATATTATACCTCTAAATATACTTATACTTATATTAATAAGTTATAAACTTAACTTAGAGATAACTTCTATTTCTTCTACTTCTTTACTTCTCCCCTACTCTTTTATAAAGCTCTACTTCTACTTAAAAGTTATATATACTAAAAATTAATCCTTTAAACGCTTTTCTATTTATACTACTTTTATAGAAGTTAATATACTAACTAGATTAATAATTTAGTTCTATAAAATATACTTTTTATAAATCTATATATCTAATCTTATATAAATTAACTATACCTCTATTAATCCTTCTTTAAATAAATAGTTTCTTATTATTACTTTATTTAATTTATATCTCTTAAATTATCTCTTTAAATTATCTTTTAATCTACTCTTAATTTAGTTTAAATTTATACTTATAATATAATAGACTTCTTCTTAACTAATTTATTATATAGGATATATATCTCCTTAGTTAGATAGAAGTTTAGTTAAAAAAAATATTAATTAAAGAGAAAGAAAAAACTACTCTTTTTTCTAAATTAAACCCTAACTTTCTAAGTTTTTAACTCTTATAATAAGACTAGTTAAATTACCTATACAGCCTAACTATCCTGCCTATATAGGGCACCTACACCGCCCTACTTTAGCTTAACAGTAGCCTCTAATTAGTTAGATTTACCTAATAATTAACTAAGTTGTTTAATAGTTTAAAAAGATTATAGTAAATATATTTTTAGCTAGTTTTACTAATTTTACTAATTAACGCCTAAATCGCTTAAATCTAACGTCTTTTTGATTAATACTATTCTTTCTACTTATTACCTAATTAGGTTAATTACTCTAGTAATCTTATATATCCTATTAGTCTAGCCTTATCCTCTATAAGCTTAATTAGTACTCTAACCTCTCTAAGGCTAGGGAGCCTTATTAGTAATATCTCTACTACTTCCTCTACTTCTACTACTATAAGCTTAGCTACTATAAGGTTTACTACAGCCTCTACCTTAAAGCGCTAACATTAGTATTAGTAGTACTAGCAGCACTACTAGTAAAGCTTATATATTATCCTCTTAAACCCTTAAGTCCTCTAAAACCTTATTAAAGCCTTAGCGTAGTATTAAGTTAGCTTCTCTCTCCTAGTAAGATAGATCTTAGGCCTAACTTGCTTAAGATACTTAGAGGTAGTTAGCTTCTCTTCTTAAAGTTCTTACTAAGGTTTACAATAGTAGTAGGGCAACTAGCACTTATAAGCAGCTATTATAAGGCTAGCTATAGCTTATAATAATAATTAAGTTAAGTATATATTAGAGGGGGTCCTTATTAAGAAGGTTATTTATTAAGTGCTATTATAAGTAGTAGTAAAGATAAGAGAGGCTCTTATTATATTATAAGTAAGCTTTAATTATATAGGAATAAGGTAATCTAAACTAAGCAGTAAACTACTATATATACGCCTTATTTAGGATTTATTTTTTTAGCTACTTATAAACTAATTAGTACTAGCTAGTAATTAACTTAAGCGCCTTCTTAGCGTAGAGGCTATATATATTACCTATTTAATCTTTTAATTAATTATTAATATTAAATTCTATAAGTTAATAGTTCTATTAATCTATAAGATTAGTTATATAAGTAGCTTTTTAATTATTAATTATTTATTCTATACGTTTAGTAAGGAAATATAAATTAGTAGTTAAATTAAATAAGTAACTCTTAATCTCTTTATAAGAGCCCTTTATATATAAAGTAATATATAAGCTAAAGTTAGTATACTTATTAATATAGTAGGTAGTAAACTCCTTATAGAAGAGTAGGTAGGTCTTAAGTATATAGTTAATATAAGCTTCTTATACCTTAAACTTATTAAGTATAGTCTTCTAGCCTTCTTTAAATAAAGCTTTTATAGCAGCATAGATTATAGCCTTCTAAAGCATTATAAAGCTGTTAGGGCTATAGGGTATATCTTATAGGATAGAAGACGTAGTGATAGGCTTTTCTAATATAATACTTATAAGAAGCTACTAAAATATAAAGTTAATATATATATCTTTATTAGTAGTAGGTATAAGATCTTCTATATTACTAATCTAGTACTTCTTAACCTCAAATTAGATATTCTTATTAATATGCTAAATATAAAGCTATTACTAAACGCTAGGCTAGATATTATTAAGGGTAGTTTTAAAAACTTTCTTAAAGTTAGTAAGAATAATATAAGGTAAGTAAATAATATTAAGATTAATATATAACTCCTTAAAGTACTTAATTACCTACTAATATACCTCTCTATCCTCTTTATTAAGTAAGTAAAAGCTAATATTAAATATAGTACTAATATTAGTAATACTTATAATATTTATTAATAGTATATTAAAGTAATTAGTCTTATATATATTATTAAGCAATAGGATATAGGGAAATAGCTTATATATCTACTTATAGTATAGGTAGGTCTAAAACAAGCTACTAAAGTAGCTATTAAGTTACTAAAAGTAGTAATTTATATAATGCTATTTAAGAAGGTAGAAGAGGGCTTATATAGGTATATTACTACTTAGGATAGCTAGCTAAGCATATTACTACTTATTCTTAATATCTTAATACTTCTAAGGCTAGTCTAAGTAGTATACTACTATTAAAGTAGTTACTAAATAACTACCTAATATAGTAGTCTAAAAGATCTCTTAAAGTTCTTTATACTAGCTATTAAAGTATTTCTAATATAAGGGATAGGTAGTATTATTTTAAGAAGGCTTATAATTATACTAATTATTCTTTATTATAAAAAACTAGTAATCTTTAAGGTTTTTATAGTATATAGCTTTAGCTAACTAAAAGTAGTTAGTTTTATATAAAGTAATAATATAAACTTAGGCTATACTAAGTAGGTTCTAACTACTTATATTATAATAGAGGTCTTATTATTAAAGTATACTATTTTTATAATTTAATAAGTAGCAGTTAATAATTATATATCTTTAGGTTTTTACTTAGCTTATAATATTATTAATCAGCTACTTAAGAGTATTATAGCTAATCTTATTATTTATTAGCGCTTTAAGAGGTATTATAGTAATATTATTTTAGGTAGGCTAGTAAGGGTAGTAGTAGTAATAAAAAATAGGCAGAAGGGTGATATTAATATAGTACGAAAATCGCTAAGTTTAAAAAAAAATCCTAGGTTAATTCTAACTAATAAGAGACCGCTATTAAGGGTAGGTAGGGCAGCATAGGTACCCCACACAGGCAGGATAGCTAGGCTGCACAGGCAATTTAACCTAACTCCTTATAATATTACTCTAAGAACTACTATATTATATATATAATAGCTTTTAAGTTATATAACTTTATTATTATTTATCCTATATAAAACTTATAACTATATATTATAACTTATTAAAGTAATAATAATTAATCTTAAAGTCTAATTCCTAAAGTTTATAAGTTTTAAGAACTATAAAGTATAAGTTATATATATTAAAGCTTTATTATATAATAAAGATATTACTATAAACCTTATTAAGCTTATTTCTTTTATTAATAAAAATAAAAACTATAAAGCTTTAAGTTATATATAGTTATTCTATAATAATAAGCTTCTTAAAGTTATAAAAGATAATTCTAACGCTTATATAGCTTAGAAATATTTAAAAACCCTATATAAACCTATAAGTTTTATAAATAAGTTTTTAACTTATAAAGAGTTCTTTAATATTTCTTTAAATAACTTTAAATCTATAGAAAACTATATAAATAAAATAAAAGAACTTATAAATAATTTATCTTATAATTAATTTAAACTACTTAATTAAATAATTATAACTTATATACTTAATAGTTTAAATAAAACTTATAAAGCTTTTATAACCTCTATAACTTAATCTCTTAGGACTAACCTTACTACTTATAACTTAAACTCTTTATATATTAATTTTATAAATAAATATAAGAAAAAAAGAAGTAAAGAAGTAATTAATAATACTACTACTAAAAATAATAAGAAAAATAAAAAATAAAATAAAAACTAAGAAAATAATAATAATAAAAATAAAAATAAAATAAGTAAAAAACTTTAAAAAAAATAGAAAGGTTTATACTATAAAAATTATAAGAAAATAAATTATACTAAGGAAAACTATACTTTTCTATATCTTAAAAAAATACCTAATTAGTAGAAAAAACCTTTTACTAATACTAATAGTACTAAAGATAAAAAAAAAGAAATAATTAATATAACTACTATAGATAATATTACCCCTTATATATCTCTTAATAATCCTAAAAATCCTATAGATTTAATAGATTTATTTTCTAATAAAGAAAAAAGAGATATTCTATTTAAAAATATATATTATATAACTCTTAATAATATAAATAAAAATACTAATAATCCTTCTTTAGGTTATTTAATTAATTAATCTTTTATTAAGGAAAAAAGAAAAATAAGGAGTTATATTAATAAAAATAAAAAAACAGTTAATTTTTATATTAATACTATAGCTACTATTTATATAGTTAATAACTATAACTTTATAAAAAGTCCTATAAAAATAAATAAAATAATAAAATAAAGAGAAATAAAGATTTTTACTTTTATTATAAAAGGTGATTTATTAATATACTCTAATAATAATAATATAATATTAAAAGATATTTATTATATATCTAAACTAAGTATTAATCTATTTAGTTAATCTAAGTTAGATTTATTAAGTATTACTTTTATTATATAGAAATAACTTATTTTATATAATATTAATAAAGATTATATTATTATTATAAAAGTAAAAAAGAATAACTTATATTTCTTTTAATTTCCTATTAATAATAATAACTATTATATATATAATACTAAAACTAATAATAATATAAATAATAATAATAATAATAACTTCTAATTATAATATAAATATCTTAGATATATATATTTATAGACTCTTTTAAAAATAAAAGATAATATTATTATAAATATAAATATAAATAATAATAATAATAACTATAAATTACTACTTTATAAAGCTTATTATAAAAGTAAATTTATTACTAAAGTAAGTAAAAAATAAGTTTATAATAAAAATCTAAATTATTTA
This sequence comes from Colletotrichum sp. SAR 10_76, assembly GCA_025327145.1. NCBI lineage: Eukaryota > Fungi > Ascomycota > Sordariomycetes > Glomerellales > Glomerellaceae > Colletotrichum > Colletotrichum sp. SAR 10_76. The sequence goes on along the minus strand of JAKMWU010000250.1, from coordinate 2,899 downwards.
GATTATATAGCTTTAGATCTATATAAGCTTATAATACCTATTATATATAATAAATATAACCTTTTTATTATCTTTATAGATAAATATTCCTATTTTATATAGAGAAAATTATTAAGAGATAAAGCTAAAGAAACTATACTTAATACTTTTCTTAAATTTTAAGCTAAAGTTAATAATAATAATAATAATAAAAGAATAAAAGAAATATTTACTAATAGAAATAGAGAATTTAATAATAAATATATTAAACCTATATATATAAGTAATAAGATTATCTATAATATAAAACCTCCTTATATATATAAGCTTAATAAACTTATAAAATATACTATATATACTATAGTTAATAAAATAAGAACTATATTATATAATTTAAGTTTATTATATTATTTATAAAGTAAAGTTTTTTATACTACTCTTTATATATATAATAAGACTCCTTATAGCTCTATTAAGTATAAAACGCTTTATAAAATAAAGAATAATATAAAACCTAATATTAATAATATAAAAGTATAAAGTAGTATATATTATTATAAAAATAAAGATCTAAAAATTAAGAAACTAAATATTAGAGTATATTAAGGTTATATAATTAATTATAGATCTAATAAGTATAAAATCTAAGATATATAACTAAAAAGAGCTTTATAGTTTTAAGATATTAAAGTCTTAGAAAATACCTTTATTTTTTATTATAAAGAGCTTCCTATAAGTATAAATACTTACTTTAAGGATACTAATAGTAGTATTATATTTAATAATAATAGATATAATACTACTTAAAATAATCTACTAAGAGATATTTCTAATTAATTTATCTCTTATAGTAATAATCCTACTATAAATAGAGATATTATTATAACTAATAATACTCTTAAGAATCTAAAGAATAAAACTATTATTAATAATAATAATAATATAAATAATAATAATAATAATAATACTATTAATAATAGTAATAAAAATTATAATACTATTTTATATAATAATAGTTATAGTACTAATATTAATATAAATAGTTTATATAATAATAATATAAAAACTACTAATATTAATAATAGAGAAATAAATAAAGAAAAATCTAAGTTATTAATAGAGATCCCCTCTCTATTAAAAGAAGCTAAAAAAGACTACTAATAGGTTAATAATATAGTTAATAATACTAAAAATATACTATTATTTATTATTTAAAACTACTTTATTCTTAATATATATAAAATAAATAATAATATTATAACTAATAATAATAAAACTATTAGAATTAGTTTTATAGAAAAAGCTTTTTATATACTATTAGTTATTATATTAAAAAAGCTTTTTAATATAAGATAAACCTTAAATTCTCTATATAAAGATAATTAGATTTAAGCTATATAATTAGAAGTAATTTAAATAGAAGATATAAAAACTTAAGAAATTATATAAAAACTAAATAATATTTATCTATTAAGTAGTAGATAAGTATATATTATAAAATTAAAAAATAAAATAAATAATATTTATAAGTATAAAATAAGATAGGTTACTTAAGGTTTTAATTAATATTTAGGTATTAATTACTTAAAAACCTTTTCTATTACTTATAGACCTAAAAGCTATAAGTTTATAGTTATATTTACTATAAAAAAAGACTAAATTCTTCTATAATATAATATTACTATAGCGTTTATATATATTAATATAGATATAGATATATATATAATATTACTAATAGGTTTTTTATATAATAAAACTATAAATAAGTTAGAATTTAATCTTAATTATAACTATAAGTTTAATAATAGTAAATATTACTATAAGCTTCTTAAAGCTTTATATAAGTTAAAATAAAGCTTTAAATTATAGTATAACTATTTAAAAACTATATTATTAAAATTAGGATTTATTATTTTACTTTATAATAAAGTAATATTTATATTAAATAAAAATAGCTATAAAGTTATAATTTATTACTATATAGATAATATACTATTAGTAGCTAGTAATATTACTATTAATAACTATATATATAATAAATTAAGGTAATTTATAAAAATATAACTATTAGAAAAGCTTAATACTTTTTTAAGCTATAAGTTTAATATAGATAGACCTAATAAGTCTTTCTTTATATATTAAACTAAATATATATAAAAGATATTAAATAAATATAATAAAACTAATATAAATCTATCTATAACTTTTATAAGAGATAATATAAAATTATATATAAATAAATATATTATTATTAAAGAAGAAATTTTATAGTTTTAATAGTAGATAGAAGTATTTATATATCTAGCTTTAAAAACTAAATATAATATAGCTTTAGTAGTTATAATATTATTAAGATATATAATAAACCTTTTTAAAAAGTATTTTATAGTTTTAGATTATTTATAAAGTTATATAAATAATTATTTTAATAAAGGAATTTATTATAATTATAATAATAATATAATATAGGATTTAATAAGTTATTTAGACTCTAATTAAGCTAGAGACTTAGATAATAGAAAATCTATATTAACTTATATATTTTACTAAGGATTATATAATATAATATCTTATAATATTATAAAATAAAAAATAGTAACTTTATCTACTTATAAAGCTAAATATATAGCTTTAACTAAAGTAATAAAAGAAGCTTTATATCTATATAATAATTATAATTTTAATTTAACTAATTTAAGTTTTAATATTATAAATAAACCTAAGATTTTTATAAATAATTTAGTAGCTAAAAAACTAGCTAAAAATCCTAAATTTTATAAGAAATCTAAGTATATTAATATAAAATATTATTTTACTAGAGAATCTTTATTAAATAAAGATATAATATTATTTTATATAGATATTAAGTTTAATATTATAGATATATTAACTAAGCTTTTAAGTAAAGTTATATTTAATA